>PVJO010009787.1:44862-67762 GCA_004026905.1 Hystrix cristata
GAAGAGGAAGAGGAAGAAGAAGAAGAAGCGGCAACCTCATCTCAGCATTAGCAAGAGTTAATCTTTTAAGTATTAGAATCTAAGCATTGTAAATTAAGAATCAGACCACTTAAAATATTCACTATAGTGTTTCAAAACAAGTTGAGATATGCCATCTACCCAAAGAGTAATTCTTGTTTGATGCAAGGAGATAGACTTTAACATCTTAAACTACATCATTCATTTGAACCATGTAATTCTATCATTATAGCACTCAAAATATACAATTCAACATTTTATATTTTATTGATATAAAGTAGCTGGAAAGCATAATCATTTCCTGCAACATGACAATGTTGTTGTGTCTCTCTGGAGTATCCCATTCTAACAGTGAAATCCAGTAGATTTAAGAGAAGGAATTCTTAACATGAAAGTCATCGGTGCAATGAAAGTATCTATGTTGCCAACATACTTTTGATTAATTCGCAAAGTGTCAGGCAAGCCTCTCCTTGCAAAAGGCAATTAAAAGGAGGAAATACACTAACAATCCAGTGCTTGCCTAATCTGAGTTTCTGGGCATGTAGAAAATGGAGAAAATGATCAAACAATGACAAGTATAATCTCAACTATTTTGTTTTGGAGTAATTATTTGAAAGTACATTATAAAAATAAATTTTCTTCTAGCCAAACCCTGATCATGTTCTCAAGAAGTAGCCATTGTCAACAATGCAGCATCTCTAGAGCACTTTTTCTATTCTTACCCATGCATATATATAAAATGTGTGTATGCATCTATACTACTTTTTAAAATGTAAAATTGTACTAATTTGTGTTGCATATACAGTTTATTCTATTACATTTTTGTTTTTAATGGTATATATTTGCAGTAGATAATGATTACATTCCACGTGGGGAGTTGGTTTGTGTACACAATGCATCTTCATTCTTTTTCCATCCCCTTCTTCTTCCTTCTTTCCCCCTACCATCTCCTGATCCCTTTTCCTTTTGCAAAAGATCTATCTCCCTATTTTCTATGATTTATCTCTCTCTCTTTTTTTTTTTTTGCTCCTTTTTTATATTTTGGGCTTATCCTATGAAAGATGTAATATTTAAATTTGTGTGTCTGATTTATTTCACTTAACGTTACAGTCTCAAGGTATTTACATTTTTCTACAAATGAGTCAAGTTTATCCTTCTTTATGGAAGAGTAATAATTCATTGTGTGTAAATACCACATTTTGTGTTCCATTTATCTGTTGATGCACATATAGGCCACTTCTAATATTTAACTATTGTGAACTGTGCTGCTGTAAACATGGGTGTACATGTTTCTCTGTAATATGATATTTTAATCTCTTTGGAGAACATACTTAGAATAAGGAAAAAAAAAAACAGGTCTAATGGGATTTCTGCTTTTAGTTCTCTGAGGAATCTCCATACTGTTTTTCAGTGTGGTTATACTAGTTAATATTCTCACCAACAATGGGGAGGATTTATTTTTCCCCACAACCTCTCCAGGATTTGTTATTATTTGATTTCTTGATTATAAGCATTCTTTCATGAATAAGATAGAATCTCAGTGTTATTTTAATCTGCATTTTGCTAATGGCTAGAAATGTTGAACACTTTTCCTCCACTCATTGGCAATCTGTCCTTCTTCTTCTGAGAAGTGTCTGTTCATTTCAGTTGCCCATTTTTTGACTGGATCTTTTATTTTGTAATTTCATGTGTTCTTTATATATTCTAGATATTAGTCCTCTATTTTAGGAATAGCTGGAAAAATTTTGTTCCTATTTGGTAGGTTTTCTCTTCACTCTGTTGTTTGCTGTGCAGAAAATTTTTAATCTGATAATACCCCATGTGTTGATTCTTGATGATATTTTTTGTACATTGGAAGTTCTCTTGAGAAAGTCCTGACCTACACTTATGTTTTCAAGCTTTTTCAATCAACTAAAGTGCTATGAACATTTTCTCAATTTAGTTTATGGTGATTTACTTCACTCACATCAATTTAACAGTTGTATACTACTTAATAAATATTTTGAACATGTTCATTAAACATCTGAATAGTAAACAAGTCACTTTTGGTTAACATTTTATTATTTAAGAAAGTAGACTGGATATGAATATTCTTTCTTATAATATAAAAAATTACAGAATTAGAATTATTACTGCATTTTGTTCTAATTTAGGATATTAGCGTTCCCTTTAGAAACTAGAAAGCAGTACTGGTTTTCAAAAATCAGTAAATAAATGTGATGTTATGACATCTAAAATAATATATTTAATATTTCTTTCAACCACTGTCAGTTCTCCCACTTCATTTTGTAAGGTCACCAGGCTGACTCAAATTTTTCTGATACTTCAGGGAGTCTGCTACCTGCCTTTGTTTTGGGCAGCAGGACGTTGATTCCTATTGCCAACACAAAAACAAGGAAGTTAAGAAGTACTGTGTTGAGATTTTTAATGGCACCACCTAATAAATTCTCTCAGAGAATAATAATGGTGAGGAAATTCCAGGTCAGCAGTGTTTAGTTTGAGAAAGAACCAGCAATACATCTGAAAATCCCTTCAAGTACATGAAGTGTCTGTCTTTGTTTGGACTGCAGTTAATAAAGATTTCCTTTCCTTTTTCCTTGTCTTAAGGATTATATGCGAAGCAAAACAATTCTAGTCCCAGAAAAATGATATCCCTTGATGTTAACATATCAAGCGTGAGTGTGAGTTCAAAGGAAAAGTTAAAAGAAAACAGAAAATATCACATCCTATCAATTTTCCCATGGATTTGATGTGAGAATTTGGACCAATACATTCATTTTTAACAGAAAGGAGCATGCCTCAAGAAGCTTTAGTGGAGAGTCTGAAAACATGGGTTATAAAAGTAGCTTGAAGGTACAAAGTGCTGAGTGCTGAGGTGAGAGTATTCACTGTGTTTAGGGATTACATCTAAAATTCGAAACCTTGGAGTAAATAAACAAAAGCTGAAGTATTTCTTCCAAAGGATGATAAAGCCTGGAATAAATTATTAAGGATAGCAATTAAAGATAAATGTAAGTAGGACAATTTCATGAAGAAAACAAAAATGATCAAGAAATATTAAGAAAGAAGAAAATCTGAATTAAGATGAAAAACTGTGTGGAGAGACAAATGGCCAGATAGCCTTCAATTTTTCCATGTAGTTAACCTTTTCCGTTTTTTTTAAGTGTAATTAAACATCTCTGAAAACATTTTATACATTTTTAAGAATCCTTTCTCATGTATCTACTCTATATTGTACTGAGGTAGTGTAGTGGAAGAGAGTTATTGCTTTATCTCTCCAACCTCTCTATTTCTCCCCCTCTTTAACAAAGGAAAAGGCTAAAGATAATTACTGTGTGTATGTGTGTGTGTGTGTGTATGCATGTGTGTGTGTGTGTGTGTGTGTGTGTGACGTGTCCTGCAAATTTAGATATCCTTCCAAAAAACAGTAGAGGTGGTTTAGGAGTGGCTCGTCCAAGAGCAGCTACCAAGTTAATACGTTAAAAAAATGTTCCAGGAAAAATTAAAACTGCTTTCCAACTATTATCTCTAGATCATCATACATTATACAGTACAACATCACAAACTATTGGCGACGGCAAGGACTTTAGAGAACTAGCCCTCCGTTTTCTGAGTGGAACTGGAGCTCAGCAAATTAAAAACAAAAATTCAAAGTTGCCTAACTTGTTAGTGGGAGAACTGGGTACTTTCTCTACATGGTAAAATATTAGAGTTACTACAAGGTCCTGTTCTTCAAAATATTGCCTGCACAGCCTTCCAGAATATTTGAAATTCCAAAGGTCAGAATCTTTCATCTGAATTATTAATATTCTGTAGTCAGAAAAGTTACCATAGATTAACTGTCCCCATTTTTATCTAAGGTCAATCCTTCCTCTTTTGCACTAGATCCTTTCCCTTCTCATCTCAGAAACTTTGCCCCAGCTATTAATCATCTCTATTCTGTGTGGTCAAATTTTCCTCTATAATGGTAGTTCCAATCAGCTAGCTTTTATTATTCTCTTTTCACGCTTTTGTTAAACCATGTTTTCATATACTTTATTTTAAAATTCTCTCTTGCCACCATGTTCATTGCCATTTATAGTCCCAATCATATGGACCCTTTAGTAGAAAAACTTTCTGAGTTGTCTACACTTGTTTTTTAGTTTCTCTCTTCCCATTCTCTTTCCAAAACATTTCAACCAAACTTTATTTTTTGATTACACCACTCAAACTACTCTAGTTGAAATATTCAATTCCATGCTTTCCTCTTAACTCACTTATCAATTATTTGACATCGTCAGACACACACACTTCTAACTTGATACATTTTCTTCACTTAACTTCCAAGGTATGACATTCTTATAATTTACTTTCTAGATAGTCACTTATTTCTTCCCAGTTCTCCTTTGATATTCTTCTTCTTTTCCTCAACTGTTCACTCTTACAAAATTCCCCAGAACTCAGTTCAATTTTGTGATATCATCCGTTCTTACAGTTTGGTATAACACCTGTATGCCAATAATGCCTACATTTCTATCTCCAGCCCAGACATTTCTTACAAATTCAAGGTTCATATATGTGACTATTTCTCAACATCTTCTCGTGGGTTTAAAACAGAAAACTCATCCCCACAACTGAACTCTTGAGACTCTTCCCTTCTTTTCTCCATTGGCAAGTTACCACCACTCAATAAATTGCTACTTTATCCCTCCTGTTGTTAGACCAAATTCTTTAGAGACACTGTTTGCTCTTCTCTTTCTCTCATGACTTACATCCAATGAACCAGAAATACTTGTCCAAAATATCTTCAAAATTATATCCAGAATCTGACTACTTTTCACTATTTTCACTCCTACTACTATTAGCTATCCTATGAGTCACTGTGTTAGCCTCCTGATTTCTCTGATGCTGCCCTTCTTTGCCCTGTATGGTTTACTTTCATCATAGCCAGATCAGGTCTCTTCTCTGATCTGAGAGTTTTATTGGCTCTGTATTTCACTCTAAGTCAATGCACATTAAAGTGACTAAGAAGCCTTTACCTGATTAAGATCTCATTATTCTTAACCCCTTATATTACCTCTTTGATAGTCTACTGCTTTCCTACTTGCTTGTTCTATCCTAATCACAATAGCCTCATCAGTGATTTCTCCTCCTTCCCCTCCTCCTCCTCCTCTTCCTCCACCTCCTCCTACTCCCCCCTTTTTCCTCTCCTCCTGCTACTCCCTTTCCCCTCCTCCTTTCTCCTCCTTCTCCTTTTCTTCCTCCTCTCCTTCATCCTCCTTCTCTGTATTTGCCATATATGATCTATTCTTACAGTCTTTTCACTTACTTTCCTCTACCTAAACACTCTTCCTCCACATACTTGCATGGATTACTTACTTAAGGCCTTCAAGTCTTTGTTCACATATTATCTTCTCAATGAGGCCTACATTAGCATTACAGGTGCATTTTCTGCCTTTGTTTTTGGGGTAATGAGGATCAAACCTAGGGCCTTGCACATACTAGCCAAGTACTCTATCACTGAGCTACATCCTCAGCTCCACTGCATTTAAAATTGAAAAGTCTCTTCCCCAATTCCCAATCTCCTTAATCCTTTCGTACTTCAATTTATATACTATATATCACTTTCTAATATACAGTGTGTTTTATGTTTTATATATATAAAATCTGTGAACAGTTTGGCACCATTAAACAATTATAAGGACTTAGTTTTTCCATTATAGTCAAGAGGGCTGGGGATTTAGCTCAGTGATTAGAGTGCTTGCCTTGCAAGCACAAGGCCCTGAGTTCAATCCCTGGCACCACAAAAAAAAAAAAAAAAAAAAAAAATTCTGCTCTTCCATTATAGTCAAGATTCTGAGAGAATGAACCCAAGTCAATTTTGATAGACCCAATTACAGTGTGTAGTTCTGTAGCAATTGCTTTGAACAAGAAGGGAAAATCGAGTCTGGGAATGGAACACAATTTTTATATATATCTACAATAAAAACTTATGTGATACAAAAACCTTCACATGCATTTTCTACATTTAGCATGACATATAAGTAAGTAATGAAGTTCAGGACTATTTGAATATACTGAAAGTTTTTCCATCTATTTTTGTTTGCTTTGGTTTTTTATGTTTGTTTGTTTGAGAGAGGGTCTCATTCTAATTCAGGCTGGCCTTGGACTCACTGTGTATTCCAGGCTGGCCTCAAACTCAGGAGGATCCTCCTGCCTCAACCATCCACGTGCTGGGATTACAGGTGTATGCCACCACACCCAGTTTCTTTCTATTTTTAAGATCCATCTCCCTATCCCTATTTTCTAATTTTTAATTTTGCTTTTAATTTACATTTTGGGTTTCTCACACATAAGAAATCATGCAATATTTAAGCTTGTGTGCCTGATTTATTTTACTTCAATTTGGACTCAAGGTGCATCTATTTCTCTACAAGCACTCAAATTTATTCTATGGCATAGTAGTACTCCATTGTGTAAATACCACATTTTATTATCCATTCATCTGCTGATTGATATCTAGGCCACTTTCAAGATTTAACTATTATGTGTTGTGCTGCTACAAACAAGGAAATATGTGTATCACTGTAATATGATGTCTTTAACTTCTTCAGGAAGATACCTAGAAGAATAGCTGGATCAAATTAAATTTGTAGTTTTAGTTTTTTGAGGACTCTCTATACTTATTTCCATAATGGTTGTACTAGTTTACATTCTCATCAACAGTATAGAAAGGTTCCTGTCCCCCCGCAGATTCACCATCATGTGTTATTATTTAATTTCTTGATGATATCCATTCTTTCTGCAATAAGATAGAATCTTAGTGTTGTTTGCATTTGCATTTCTCTAATGGCCAGAGATGTTGAACACATTTTCTTTAGATAGTATGGTATGTATGTATGTTGGTATGGTTGAGGATGTGGGTGTGTGTTATTTCCATATGCTTATAGACATTTCATCATTATAAATCAAATGTTTTAGGTCAGGACAATTTTTCATTTAATACAAAAGACCTCTGCCATCTCTAATCTTATTTTAGTTTTTAGGTTAAATCGGAAGTCGGCAGGAGACCACAGATGTGGAAAACTTTAAACATCGCCTTCAAAATAAGAACCTAATAACCCAAACTTAAATCAGTGACACGTACACTGGGTACTATAGTAATTTTATATAGTTGTGACTTACTGCTGTATGTAGGTGGTTGTTTACATTGCTCACTGTCATAAGCAAAAGGTACAATTAATTGTGGTCTGTAAGCTTGTGTACTTGCCTGTAAGTTTGTGTAATTTTGGATAGATTTTTAATAAAAATCTAAAAAAAAATTGATCCCTAAAAAGAAAAAAAGAATATGAATTTTATTCAGTCGATCTATGGAAATAGGAAAGGTAGATGGTCTGTGGAGGCAGAATCCCCCCTCAAGGGAAGGGCAAAAAGTATGTTCATTAATGATAAGAATGATCATTATTTTATTTACTTTACACTAAGTACCAGTGAATTCTTTATATGGATTAAATCATTTAACACATTAAAAATTATGTGTAAAAAATTATGAGTTAACGTGTACCATTATGTCCATTCTGTACATCAGAAAATTTGAGATATAAAGATATATAATAACTTGTTCAAGGCAAATCAAGCCAAAGCAGAATCAAGAACTCAGTTTTTAAATATGATGATGCAGGTGACTAATGTAGCATATGCCACAAATTTTCTATCACCAAGTAGTTCAATTAAGCTTCATGTAAAATATTTATATGAGGCAAAGCATAATATTACAATGTTCAACAATTTAAGCAGTGCCTCAATTGTTTCTATACTATTATTTATAAAGTTCCATTTTGATATTGTATCTCAATGGGGATATTCTGCATTCTAGTGAAATGAATATATACTTTATGTCCTTTATATGAATAATTTTCATCACTAAGGATGATCTAGAGAAAATGAAATACTGATGCGATGGAAATAGATTAAAATACATAGGTCATTGTTTTAATTAGTTGATTTCAATTTACAATTTCTCTGATATTTCGGCATATGCATTCTTTTTAATCTCTCTTTCTGTAACTTAACACATTCTTTTCAATAATAGTAAATCACATTGTAGTATAAAATCTTATTAAATTTTTCATCCATTACAACATATGTAGATGTGCCACAGTTTAAGAATACAGGAAAGATAAATTCCAATTATAATTTTAGACCTCTGTCCCCTATATAGATTTGAAGTGTAAAATGTGCAAATTTCAATTGAAATGTTGTGCCAATTGAAAACTTAGATAGAAGCATGACCTCTAAGGTGTGTACTAAAACCTGTAGTATGCTTTAGTCACAAGAATGGCCTTAAATCAAAATAAGATAGTCGACAGTGTCGAATAGAATTCTCTGACTTTGTTAGACATAAGTAAATTAGTTAAGTGAATTGACGTATTTTCCATTGAATAGTATGGATTTCATGCCCTAATTCACTCATGACTTAATGTGCTCTTTTAGAAATATATCTGTTACTTACTTATCACCTTAGCATCATAAAATTATTTACCTTATGTTTTTATTTACTATTATTTCTCTTTATAATAGTCATGCCTTTATATGTCATTGTCATGGAAACACTGCACTTATGAAAACACCTATGTAGATAGTACATTCTGCTAAACTACTCATTATTAGCTTTAATTAAGATGAAAAGGGTCAGGAATGGCAGAGAACATTTGAAAATAACTGTGTTCTAATTTAGTGGAATCTGACATTAAAAACAGGGAAAGGGGGGGAAGAGGGGGGAAAACCAAGATGTATCATGTACAGGTACAAAATAACCATGTTGATTATGATCATTATGTATACAATGTACCAATACATGTTCTTGGTAAAAATAAAAAATAATAATAATAATAACAACAGAAGTGGCCCAAATGAAATACCTACCCATGAAACATCGAAATCCCTTCTATAACCTAGCTGTCAGAAAACTGTCCAACTTCTGCTCAATCATTTCCATGGATGGAAGTTGACATCGTATGAGAAGCACAGTAAATATTTCATTGCCGGGCCTTAGAAAGTTGTTCTTTTACACAATGGAAATCTGTTTCCCCACAATTTCCAAATTTCCATCTACTGGTCTGTGTTTCCTATCTTTAAAAATGTGAAATAAAGTCTAAATAGTAGTGATTTGAATTCTGGAAAACAGATATAGTCTTCTCTAAATTTCTCTTCTCAAGATTAAATATCTCTGACTATGTTCTGTTCCTCAGTCAACGTTCAATGTTCTGCGGCATGTTGTTTGTCTTCTGAACTCAGATTGTTCCTAAAACATGACACTCAAATGATGAATGTTAATATTTACCACACTAACATTTTCAATGTAAGTATAATTTAAATGTTTCTATTAAGGACTTCATGTTTTTAAAGTTTAACCTAATAAGGCCAACTACAAAACTTTGGTGAATGTTTCTAGAATTTGACTTTTATGTATACTGGAAATAATCCATAATTTTTTAGTAGAACAGTCCAATCAGAATTATCCAGTCAATATACCTCTTTTCCACTAAGTTATAATTAGAGATATTGTTTAATACATTCCTAAAGTGAAGGCTATATATTAGTTTAGCAAATCTATCATAAAAGGATATGTTATAAGCTTGGTATGTACTTTCCTAAGTCAATTCATTTTGTTTCTAGTAACCACTGTTCTCTTTAATCAATTAATTCTAAAATCTGGCAGTGGAAATTCATGCTGCACATGAAATATGCTTTTTTTCCTGTTCAGAATTAGGACAAATTTTATCTTTGACAACACTGGTGATATCTCTGTTTGTGCCTTGTACTCTCAAAGTTATGACTCTTACACTACAAAGAATCACATGATACAGCTATAGCTCTGCTGGGTTTGGAGCTTTAAATACATTTAAGTATATTAAAAGTCAAGTTGTACCAAAACTGAAGACAATACCATTCTGCTAATAAAGCTCTGGATAATAAATGTTAAAAATTCCACAACAAAAGACAAGAAAGAGTGGAAATATTAGAGTTTATTAATCTACAGATAGAAGTGACTGCCAGGAGGAATAATTATGGCTAGTTAGTAAATCAACTTCCTGTTGGATTGCCTAGTTTGGAGGTCAGACAGAATCCACCAGTTCAATCTGTGCCCTGCAAAATATCATGAGAAGCTCTCCATTCTTCAAACATTCCTCCTGAAGCAAAGGAGCAAGTGAAGCATTTTAACTCAGAGGGATACCTACAAGGCACTAATGAGGCAACAGTGACCAATAAGCTTGCTTACTGATCTATTTTTTACATTTGAACATAGATTTTGTAAACATGTAAGGTTACGACATTGGTATTTTCAGATTCAATTACAAATGCCTCTAAATATTCTTTACTGTTTTAATAACTATGTGATTTAAAATGTAAAGGCATTCTTGTATAATTTTAAATAAACTTAATATTATATATCTAAGTACCAAAATCTTATTAACTATGAAATGACTCTGTGTTCCTTATAAACATTTTGATGTTTATGAAATGTAATTAAAACCAAATTGATTGATTTAGTGACATTTATAATGAAATAAACTAAATATAGGAATTTTTTTATTTCCCTTTTCAGATTTTATTTCTTGTAGGCAACTTCAGGTGTTATTTGTGAAATGATCATAACTATCCCCGACTACTACTAGTAAAATAAAATTTTCCAAAACCCTCTGTGAAGAGAAAAGCTAAGGCCTAGGCCCTAATCATTCAATTAGATGTTTCAAAAGGAAGCTGTCATTCCTCAATGTACTTGATCAGTGCTTACTGTAGGCAGAGCACAAGGGGTTTGCTACTCAAATAGAGGAAAGCAATCAAGGAAGTAATGTAAGAACAAAAGCAATCTTGTCAATGAGATTATTTTTAAAAGTGCATTCAAAACATCAAAAACCAGTACAGACCAAAGTTGCAAATAATGTAGAAGCGTCATAATCAAATATTTATGGTTATTTTGCACTATTTGAAAAAGTAAATTATTTAAAGGAAATATTGTAACAAATAGATTATCAATCTCACCAAAAGTTACATTTCACTATCAATGTTACATTATTACTTTTCTGCTTTCAGTCTTTTAAGGTTGAAAAGGATAGTAACAAATTCTGGTAACAAATCAAAGCTATTCAATGTAATTTGTGAATGATTCCTAATTGATTCAGACTAATGGGAATGCACAGTTCTTTGTGTGGGTTTTTTTTGGAAGGGACTGGGGATCAAACTCAGGGTCTTGGGCTTGTGAGGCAAGCGCTCTAACCACTGAGCTAAATCCCCAGCTCTGCACTGTTCTCTGTATTGCTGAAGCAAGAGATACTCAGAGCTAAGTATATAGGTAAGCGCTTCTTCAGAGAAAAATGGCTGCTATATTTAATGCTGTCATTTTAATCTGTAGCAATGTAGTTGTATACCAATGTGGATTCTTACAAAACAAACACCAATGTGTACAAATGTATATGTCTTACCCACTCATCAATATCAGATTCAGCAAGCCCAAACTTGTACTTGCTCAAAATAAATAATTAAGGCAAAATGCAGATTAACCCAAAAAGACAAATCTCATGTATAAAAAGCAAAGTTGCCTAGCAACATCACTCAGCCACCTGCAGTTCAGGGTTCATGTCTTGTTAATATCACTAAAATTAGAACAATGCAATGACTTAATTGTTTTGGTTAGATGATTTCTGTTATTGTAGAGATCCGTGCTGTGCTTACTTAGAAAGCTTGAATGTTATTTTTCTAAAACATAATTGTGGGCATAGTTTCCCATAGTTTGAAAATAAGACTAAGGGGTAAAGACTGTGCTTTGTGTACCTTGTCTACTCAAAGATCAAAAGCACTTCACATCAATTCAGTGACAAATTACCTTATTTTTACAACATATGTAACAGTGGAATGTGACAACAGTCATATCTCATATACCTATGGATTTTACCTAAAGATATCCAATATGAATGTCCCTTGGCAACAGAACTTTCTTTTTTTTTTTTTGGTGTGGGAAATGACATTTCTAGGTAAATGGATACATCTTGAAACCATACTCTTAAGGGAAATAAATCAGGCACACATGTGTAAATATTGCATTGTTCTCTGGTGTGAGAAACCAGAAGTGTAAATAAGAACCAAAATGTATAATACATATTGCGAAATAGGAAGAAAATGTTCAAATGGGAAGGGGAACTAGGGAGGAGGAAAGAGAGAGAAAAGGAAATGATAAAAAGAGAAAAGAAAGAAAAAAAAAACAGAAACAAAGCTTTTGTAAATAAGGAAAGGACGAGGTGTTGAAGGAGGAGGATGAGAAAAAGGAAGAATGATGATATATCATGCATAGGTACAAATTCCCTATGATGAATGTGATCATTAATGTATATATAAATGTACCAATAAAACTAATTGAAAAAATAAGTTGTTATTCATTTCTGTCATCTCATCCATTCCAGGATGGAATATGCCCAGATGCCTGAGTCTAAGGGGCTCTTTTCAAATTTCACAATAAAGTGAAGACCTCTCTATGGAGGTCCAGTCCCCCTTCATTTAGGCATTATGCCATTCATTTGATCATCCACCTGTCATCTCTGCTGTTCCCTGATATGCCAGGAACAAGAGGTATCCCTTACCCTAAAAAATGACTTGAGATACAATGACTTCGGATACTCTTTAGAGACATTCGGTATCTCTCAGACTAGAAAAAAATCTACCAAGGTGCAGCAGCAGATCCGTAGGAGGGTTTCCAGACCCCAATAAATGGGACACTTTATAATTCCAAGCACTATCTTGTCATTAGACCCACATTCTTGCTATTTGAGCCTAAGTACCTAGAGGACAGTGAAGAAATAATGAAGGCAATTCTTTCTAATTTAGTTAAGTAAACTGTACTTTGTTGTTTAAACTAAGCATTTCAGTCATTCCTCATCATAAATAAATCAAAATCCCTGCACACCACTCTTGTCTCTGCCCATTGCCAGATTTTCTTTCAACTTTTTGACTTCTAAGATGAAAAAGAGTTTGAAATTTAAAACTGTGGAATTGCCCATGAGTCACTGCTCTCCTTCATCTTGCTATCAAACTTATTACTAAATGTTTTTATTTCTCCCTCTCCAATTCCACCATGCTTGTCCAGAATTTCCCCGAATCCAAATCATTACCAATTCCCACTCACTGTTGTTATAAAATCAAGTTTCTCACATTTGCAATCCATTTGATTTAGTGCCATCATGATGGATTGCCAAACGTACCTACATGAATGAATACAACTGTATTGACTTAGACATCATGATCAGATGGATTTAGTGGAATATGAATATCCTCTTCAGTCTTGCTACATCTTACCTGCCCAACATTATTGCTTTCTATTTTGCTTAGCTGCATCTTTCCTTTTTTACTCATTGAGATTATTCCTGTGCTCTTTTCATGCATTTTTTTAAACTGAAAGATTATGAGTGCTACACTTTACTTTTTTTTTATTTCTTTAAATTTCTTTCTTAGTATGTGTTTACAGTATATAATATTTACATTTCTTGTGAGGACACTCCTCACAAGAAATACCATATTTGCATACCATATTTTAATTTATTTTTTATTCCCTTCCCCTTCCCTCTGTACCCCCTACCTAACCTCTCCCTCCATCATTTGATCCCTTTCGCATTTGAGAAAGATCTATCTCCCTATTCACATTATTTTTATTTTTCTCTACATTTATATTTTGGGTTTCTCATATAAAAAATTCACGTGATATTTAAACTTCTGTGTCTGATTTTCTTCTTCACTTAATATTATGGTCTCAAAGTGTATCTGTTTTCCTAAAATGACTAAAGTTTATCTTTCCTTATGCCAGAGAAGTACTCCCTTGTGTGTGAAAACCATATTTTCTTTATTCATTCATCTGTCGATGGACATATAGGCTATTTCCAATCTTTAGTTACTTTCTCATGATTAATCATTATTCAAGGTTCTAGCCAATCTTGCCTTTCAAAAGACATTACCTTTCTATTTTCTCTAATCTTCACATGCATAAACCTAGTACTATGATTGTTTAATGTTTCCTGATAGAAAGATTCAAAGATGTAATTTCAATGTCTTTAAATTTTCTGTACTATTTGTTGTATAGGAAACATCTCTCTTTTACTAATAGGGATTCATAATTTTATTTAGGCATACTTTGCAAAAGCGAGAAAAGGGCAAAGAAAATGCAATATATATACATATATATGTGTGTGTATATATATATATGCCTGTAAACATGTATCTTCATATATATGCATAAGAAAAGGACATAGAGAATACTCAGTTCAAATCATAAACAGTCATGACCTCCAGAGAGAGAAGTAAGTTTGACAAAATAGTAGAGAAAATCTTTCAAGTTCCATTCTAAATACACATATGCCACTAAAAAATTTCTAAGAAATGTATTCAGGTTTTCTTTTTTAAACAAATAATTAAATGAAAGAGAAAAGTAATCAAGCAGGTTCTCCTAAGGCCTCTTGTTTCCTGAAATAGCATCTTGAAATAGTTTTCTGCTTTTTCTATTTTGGTACCTCCTTTGCCCTTCAGCCCATATTAACTTGTCCAGTATTGAAAGTCAGTAGAAAGCTCACACAGTGAATCCATAAAGTTTGATGATTTTCAATCCAATTTTTTCTACTAACAAGTAAATCCTTCATTTAATCTAAAATTGCTCAGTCATAAAAGTATTAAAAACAAGCCAGGCATGGTGGAGCATGCATGTAATCCCAGCACTCGGGAGGCTGAGGGGGGAGGATCGCCATGAGTTCAAGGACTGATTGGGTTACACAGTGAGTTCAAGTCCAGCCTAAACTACACAGTGAGACCTTGTCTCAGAAAAAAAAAAAAAAGAAACAAAAAAATTCCCTATTTCGCCTTCATACCCATATTTTTATTTGTTTTGAGTATCACATTAGATCTATTGACTTTCTACTAAATGTATAACTTTTCAAATTTTTTTTATTTCCTTTTTGTTGTAGTGACAAAATTTGTTCCTTTACATTCTTTTCCTCCCATCCATGGGAATTATCATTCCTAATTAAAAAGACAATTTCATTTAGAGTTCTTTTTCTACAAGCAATATTTTAGAAATTATGTATTGAAGGATAGCTAGAAAACAGAAGTGGACTGTTCAAAAAAATACATGCCATGTTTTCTGGAAGCAAGAAATCCACTTTCCTTCAGAGATAACAATTGGTTAATGCAATACTTAAAATTCCAATAGTTCTCCTTTAGATAGAATCAGTTTCTACCTTAAGAATGCATTGTATTTCAAAATATTGCTTGTTGAGTTTTAGGAATGAATTCACACTAGAGCCAATGTTATCCATAGTGAACATATGAAATTTCCAGGTGGACTTAAAGTTCAATAAAAACCTATTTATTTCTTTCTTTGCCAGAAGTTAAATACAAATGAGTTTCTAAAATCTAACTGCCACATGTCAATTTGTCTGTACAAATGATATTTTTAAAGAATTTTAACTGAGTATTTTAGAAACTTGTCCACTTCCACTGCAAGGACAAAACATATTCACCAAACTGCATGCCACCCATAATAGGCATATTGGTCTAAAGTAGACTCTATAAAAAATTAAGATTGTTCAGTTATTCAGCAGCCATCACAACTATTATCTTCTCAGACCTGAGGTTATAACTATGATTCTTTTACAAAGATATATTTCCTTCTGTCATATAAAATTATTAGCACATAGACTTAAAACTGGTTAAATGAGCTGTGGAGGAAGACTATTTCGAGGCATATGAAACAGCAAGTGCAAAGGCCTTGAAGGAAGAAAGTGCCCGGTGTATCTAAAGAACAAGTCAGCCTTTCTGGCAGTGTTGCTAGAATGATAATGAAAGTGTAATTTAGTAAAATATTAAATAAGAAGGGGATATTACGAGGTCCTATTGGTATTTGTTAGGATTTTGAGTATGCTGAATATCAATTCAAAGAACAGGACAGTTGTACAATCCATATTAGGTCTTAATTTTATCACTCTGGTTGCTGCATCAAGGATTTTTAACCCGGTGGAAGAAAAGAAATGAGTTAGGAGGTTACAATAATATAGGAAGAGAATATGATAGCATAGGCACTCAAGTAACAAGATGGTAAGAAGTAAACACTATACATTTGAAAATAGAGGCAACAGGTCTTGCTGGTAAACTGAATGTAACTCTGAAACAGAAACAAAGGTCAAGGATATTCAGATTTATTATATAGATTTTCGTTGTTGTTCTGAGCCACTGGAAAGAATTGATTTGTCCTTAACTGACATTGAGAAGAATGAGAGGAAAGCAGGTGTGAAGAAAATTTTAAAAATCATAATTTTGATTTTGGACATGCTAATTCGGAGATATATATTAACATTCACAAAAGGAGATGACAAATATGTAATTAGATAACATGAGTCTGGGATTTAAGAAAGACGTTGTGATAGGAGATATAAAGCTGGGAAGTGTTGGTATATGACTGGTATTTAAAACCATGTTTGGATGTTCATGTGGCTTAACGTCATAGGAAAAATTAAAATTGCTATCGTAGAAAAGACTAGGAGAGGTGTAAATGTAAACAAATGGCATCCACTTCAGAATGGTAGACTGGGAAAATCTTTAGGGAAATGTTAACATCAACACTGAGAACAAAAAGAACAGGAAGACTCAGCTAGTGGAAAAAGTGGTGAAAAGACTATTTCAGGGATGTGCAATGACTTAGAGAGAAGGCAGACCATGATGCAGTGGGAAAAGCTGAAAAATTTCAAACTGGTATTGTCTTAGACTAAAAAGTTATGCACTTGGGAGCAAGGAAAGAAGAGAGATGCAAAATAAGACCACAGAAAACAGATCTATAGCAGCTTCTATGTCATATTAAGGAGGTTCCACTTTAGAATAACAGCAAGAGGGTGAGAGAGAACATATGTAGGATACATCCTCCAGTCAGTGATGGGGAATGTTCTCTCCCAAATGCAAATCTATCTACACAGGCACATATATTTCTCAGACCCAAGAAATGATGGTACTATGCACATCATTTCTGCAAATCTTGAAGAATAAAATTTAACAGCCATTTTCATTGCAATATGTAATTTTTCAAAGATATCGTCCTTTCCAACACATGCTAAAGAAGAAGGAAGAGAGCTAGTATGTTTTTCTCATATTCCCTCATTTGCATCAGTTTTATCATGATCGGTCAGTATGATGAGATCCATACTGACTCAGCAACAAGAAAGTAACTAAAACAGAATTTGATACCTGACACACACAACCTAACGGAAGAAAGCTTTTTTTCTGGCTCACAGTTTGTGGAGGTCTCAGTTCATAGTCATCTGTCTCTGAGGTAAGGCAGCACAGCCCAAGGGCATGGTGGAGGAGAACTGCTCACGGCATGTCAGGCAGGAAAGAGAGACAGATCCAGGGAGTAGGGAGGGAGACAGACCCTTCTAGGCCATGCTCCCAGTGACACAGCTCCTCCAACCAGGCTTCACCTTCCAACATCACATTTAGCTGTAAACTCATCGGTAGACTAATGCACACTGGTATCACACTCACATGTTCCGATCACCTCCCCCAAACCCCACCTATGAGCTTATGAGGATTTGGCAAAACATCTGAATATAAACCATAACTTGTGTCTAGGTGAGCACTTTCACAATGTAGGGGTAAACAAAAAGGTAGATTAAAGAAGCTGTAAGAAGTAAGAAGTTGCTACAGTTTTTAAGTGGTGAGAGAAACAGAATCACTTCAAAACAAATGAAATTTTCGAAAGTCAGATTACAGGCAAAGGTGCATCCCCTTATGTTTGCTGGGAAATGTTATGGGGACTTGAAAATAAAACAATTAATTCATATATTTATTATTCATATTTATTATAAATGGAAAAGTATGCAAAATTTGAAGGTAGCACTCTGGTCTTCATGAGATGCCACAATATTAGAGATGAAAGAGATACAGAAATGTTTCCAACCATTCTTCTCCTCTAGATACACATGCAGAGACCCAGATACATAGTAAAATGATAAAATCTGGTGACAGATATTTATAGAATAACTTTCTGGTTTTCAATTGATTTTTCCTTTCAGGGTTGTTTTTGAGGACACAGAAAAAAAGTCCAAATAGTACCGGTGAAAAGTGACAAGTGATAAATAATTTCAAATATATACCAAATACAATGATTACAGTGTTAACTGATCAAAAAAGAAAGACCAAAAGAACTCTATGTGGTTTATTAGACAACCACATTCCAATAAGGAAAATATGCTTAGTAGTTTGAAGTTTCACTATTATATTGTCTCTTTTCTGTTCTTGTTATGCCTTCATTTTAGTCTGTTGGTACTAAACTTCAGAACTATTGTTCATAGGCTGCCTACTCCAGTACAACAAGTCACAGCAAAAGCTCTTGGTTAAATGACATCCTCTTTAATAATGTAATTTCTCATTATTGAGCTTTTTAGTGTCCCATATCGAATGATTTTGAATTTACAAAGCGATACTATGTGGGCCTATTAGGGTTCATGTTATGCCAGCAACTCAGTATTCTCTCTTTCCTTTTGGTAACAAGTGAGCAAGGGGGATACAGATGTTTAAAACAGAGAAAACGCATGACTGTTGCCGGTATGACTGGTGGAGGATGAAAGGATGGGCACAGAGAATTTTTAGAAGGAATATTATTATAGGAATAAAGTAAAAGGGGCTGGGGATTTAGCTCAGTGGTAGAGTGCTTGCCTAGCAAATGCAAGTCCCTGAGTATGATGACCGGCACAAAAAAAAAAATAAAAAAAAATAAATAAATAAAATAAAAAAGCAATAAAGTAACTATTTTTGTTTATTTTTATTCTTACATGGACATGTTTGCAGTATATGATTACATTGATCATGGGAAGTTGGTACCTGTATATAACTGCTTATTTTTTGTCACCAAGATATAGAAGGGTATACTGTTGTCCCTGGCTCCTCCCTTTTGTCTTTGCTTCCTGGCCACAATTACTTGAACAAGTTTCCTCTGCCTGGCCTTTGTTCCATGTGGTTTCTGCATTGGAGTCAGCTAACTATGGGCTGAATCCACTGAAAATGTAAGCTAAACAAATATTTCCTCATTTATGTTGTGGATGTCAGGTATTTTATCCCAGTGACAGGAAAACTGATCAATCCAGCTGTATTTGAAGAGGGACAGTAACGTACATATGTGGGTGGTAAATAAGACTAAGTCTTCTATATAATCATCTGTCTTTTGGGCACCATCTCCCTAAACCCAAACACAAAATAAATTTCTCCAAAGAGGTTACTTTATAGTTAACAGCCTATTAACACTTTATAGACCTTATTTATATAGACTGGAGGTATATCTCGACTAGTGATGGGGAACCTCTTAGAACTTTCAATGATATAAATAGCCCTCTGTGGCACACATGTCATAGGTTCTCTACCACTGATTCTAGACCATGAAGTGTTCAAATATCTCCAAAGTTAGTAAGTTATGATGAAAAGTAATAATTTATAATGAAAGGTTATAGGGAAATTTCAAGTTTGATAGGCCTTTTGTTCCCTTTGCAAAAGCATTGTAGAGGAAAATAACAGTAGCTTCTGTTCTTACTTACACATCATTATTCTATAAAATCATGTGGAGTTTTAAAAGAGTAGCTTTCTCCTGAAAACTTGCTGAAGGCATATCATTGTTCCTTATAGTTTGGATAGTATTTCCTATTGCATATGGTGTAAGCAGCTCAACAAAATGTTGCATAGATACTAAATGAACACCTGATCAGGAGCATATTAATTTAATGATTTACAGCAATTAAGTCCTCATATTAAAGAACTCTTGGTAAAGGTAAACTACAGAACATATTTCAAGAAATCTATTTAACTTTATATAGCACTTTGGCTGACAGTGGAATTCACTGAATTACACATTTGAATTAGAGAATTAGACATGTTGGCTACAAAGCTGCTTTGTAATTGCAAAATTTTTATAACATAACCAATTAAAGTTGAAACTGGAGGAGCTGTTTTGTACATATGAGATGTATGTCTTAGATTTTTTTCTTATTTATAAAACTTGTTATTTAGAACCAAATACTAACAGAATGCTCATGTACTAACTACTGCTCATAATAGGTGTCAGAAATATGAGGTTGGCAGGTAAATTTAAAACAAATAATATAATCAAGAAATGTTTAATTTTGCTTTTTAAATTCCATGTATTTGTGAAAAACATTTAGAGGTATTTCTCAAAGATGTCTGAAGAAGTGACTGAAGCCTTCGGAACAAGGTATCATTGCAGATATCTTACCTAACCCAAGTTCCAACCTGCTCTTTAATGTAGGCTTATATGTAACCTCCTACCACATTTCATAGCTTAATGAGATCTCAGTACATCACTGAAAGAGTCACATTTGATCCTCATCCAAGAGCACTCTAGAGAACTAGAAAGATAAAAAGCTTGCCAATCAGAGCTACTCACACTCCTTACAAAAAGAGAAGCTTAAATAGAAAATAGCAACAACAACAGGTGGCATGGATTCCGGAATGGGCTAGCACCCAAGAGGAGAAGCAACACTGATTCACAAGCATAGCTACAGGGCCTGGTATAGATCCAGCTTCAAATTCCTCTGCTTTTAGAACAGCTTTTAATTTTTCATTGTCTTATTAAATAGGAATGAAATAGATGCTGATGTCTGGCAGCACTATTGGCCTGCCTCTGCCACAGGGATATTTATCCTCGCGTGTCAGCAGCACCCATGGCCACACACTTAAAATTTACTCCAGGGAAAGAAACTTTGGGATACTGCACCCTGCCTGGGTCTAATATGAGACCAGAGATTACAGGTCCTTCTGCCTCATGAAAACAGTTGCTCACTCACTAACAATGTTGCAAGCAGAAACTTGATTTCTCCGATCATCATAATATAGCTTCCCAAAGAAGACCTTTTAAACATTTTCTTAGCCTGAGGTTATACGTTTTGCAAATGACATACAAAAGATATATCAAAAATTGAGTGTTAAAAAGTGAAAATTATAACTCAAACCCATAGGGTGAGTTGCCCAATGAAGTGATTTCCTATTTTGTGTCCTTGTTTGTGTCTGTGAAAAATACTCTCAGAGCAGGGTAACATATCCCTGACTTTATTCACAATTTACCTTGGGATTAGTTATAAATTTTTCACCCATGACCATGAAATTTGCAGAGGCAAACAAAATTGGAGAATTAAAGCTATAAGTACCAAAATAAAAAAATTGTGATTAGAAGAAGAAAAACAATTTTAAGCAGAAAAATTGGAAACTGGAAGGATGCAATTTGTGATCTATATCATGATCTATATCATGATACAGAGAAAGAAGGAGGAATCTTACTTAGATTTACTTAAGCATTCCATTTGTAATTTTGGTCCATTTTCTTTACACTATAACACAGTTATTATTAACTCAATTTTCTATGTGAAAGGAAGGACAACTGGAGAGATAAAGCATCTTGTTCGACTTCACATTGCTGGTGGTAAGGAAGTGAGCATAACTCTTTTTGACTTCAAGGTGAGTGTATGTTCTTCTAACCCATATTCTCTTATATAGTCATTTACCAATAATTTCTTTCATTTCACAGAATATAGGGAGAAACACACATACCAGATATCACTGAAACTAAATCTCTAGCTGGATCTGGAATGTTTCAAATGTTCTCTGACAAAGAGCACAAAGGGGGAAAAATACGGGAGGATTTGGATCCTCACTGTCTTTTTTGTTTCAGGTAGTGATTGTCAAGCTTCAGTGTATGTACAAATCACTTGGGGATCTCGATAAAATGGAGATTTAAAAACTAATTAACTTTAGTTTAATTGGTACATAAAAACATAAAAATGTACATATTGATAGGATCCCATGTTTCAGTATACATATACATTGTATAATGGGTAAATCGATTTAAATATATCTTTTCCAAATTTTATTTCATAATATTGAAAACATTCACAATTCTTTCTTCTAGCTTTTTGAAATGTACAGTACCTTATTGTTATCTATAGTCATCTTGCTGTGCGACAGCACACCAGAATTTCTTATTCCTATTGAACTAGTACTTAATACACATCAATCAACATTTCCCCATCCCTCCCTAATACCTACCAAGTTACAGCATAGCTAAAATGGGTTTCCCCATCCTAGGCCCGCAATATAGCTCTAATAGGTTCCCCCATCTTATTCGCTCCAGCCTCTGGCAACCACCATTCTTTCAAGTTCTATGAGATTAAATTTTATTTTAGATTCTACATATAAGTGAGATTATGTGGTACTTATCTTTCTCTCTCTGGCTTATTTTACTTAAAATGAAGACCTCTTGGTGTTGTCACAAATGATAGGATTTCATTCTTTTTATGGTTGAATAGTATTCCACTGTGTCTGTATACCACATTTTCTTTACCCATTCATCATTGATGGACATTTAAACTACTTCCATCTCTTGACTATGGGTAGGATGGAATTGCTTTGTGACCTTGAGCAAGTTTTATGACTCTTCTGTGCTTCAAATTCCTATGTCTTATCTGTAAAACTGAGGTAAAAAAGTATTTGATATTTTTATGTTTTATTTTCACTTGTAACACAAACAGGAAAGTACAGATCCTGCCTCATTCTAAGCACTTGAAAATATTAAAACACAATGATAATTAAATAGATGATAATTATGTGTCTGGGCCTGTGCTTGTTGCAAAAGTATTATGCAATATGATATCACATAGTCTTCATAATATTTCATCTTCTTTTTACAGAAGAGGAAATGTAAGTGACTTAACTAGAACACAAATGATAAAGAGCAGAGCCAGGATTAAAACCCAGGACCATATTTTTCTTACCTCATGCCCTCTAGATCAAGCTATATTTATTATTACCAAGTATTTTC
>PVJO010009788.1:0-67523 GCA_004026905.1 Hystrix cristata
TATATCCAATGAAAATCTCTTTTGAGAATGAAGACTGGCCTCAGGGTTGGGGATCTGTTCAGCTCAGTGGTAGAGCGCTTGCCTAGCAAGCACCAGGCCCTGAGTTCGATCCCCAGCACCCCCGCCCCCCAAAAAAGACTGGCCTCTTAGGCAGTGGTTTTATATTTACTAGTAATTGAAACTGTGGGCTCTGGAGACAGTGAATTCTGGCTTGGATTGTAGATAAATTACATAAATATGCTAAGCCTCAATTTCCTTATGTATTTTATTAATAGACATGTTGAGCGACCTAAATTAGTGAGTAATCCTGAGTAACAGAGAGACTGCTTCTTGAGCACTTTAGTATTTGCTTGACCTATGGTAAATAGAAAACATTGGTTATTACTTATTTATACATATTCTTAGTTTTTGTAGAAAATGTTGCCAACCTTAATGGAAATTGATGTTTTCTATTCTCTCTTTCGTTTTTTTCCCAATTTTAGAGAGGTTCCCTGTAACTTGAGATGAAATCATTCTCAGTATTGTAAAAGAGAAATCATTCTTGCTGCCTTAATTTGTGGTTGATGCAAATTTGTCTGAAAAGACAGACAAAAACATTCTTGCCTTTTTTTTTTTTTTTGGTGCTGGAGATCAAGTTATGTATCTTAATGACTTAACAAATATAAAAATTATAATCCTATTATATATATAAATGAAATGTATAGTAGGATATACTGGGAAAGTCTAGACTAAAATAAAGTGAAATACTTATATTTCCATTATATATGTACACAGCATAAGCATTTTTAAGTGTAAACATGTACATGTAGATGAAATTGTATTTTTTCATATCTATTTTTACGTGCCAGCAAATACATTAGCAGATCAGTAAAAAATTTGTCTTAAATTGTGGTTGCTACAAATTTGTCTGAAAAGACAAAAAATCCTTGCCTTTTTTTTTTTTTTTTTTTTTTTTTTGGTGCTGAGGATCAAACTCAGGGCCTTGTGTTTACTAGGCAAGCACTCTGACCACTGAGCTAAATCCCCAGCCGCTCTTGCCTTTTATGAATAATGTTTTCCTTTCCTTTTTTCTTAAACCAAAAATATACAGCTCTGTAGTCTTTAGTAGTTGATTTGTACCTGAGTTTTTTGGGAAAGCAATGACTGATAAAGATCAACTGTTTGATTAGTTGCCATGATTATTGAAGAAATTGCCTTTGGATAACTGTGAGGATCTGCAGTTGATCCCCGAATATATTTTCTTACTATAGTATTTCTCACTTTTCAGGATATTCAATAAACCTTATTTATTAATATTTTATAAATAACTCCATCCCTTTCCCCGCAGTGGAATTGATCCAAAGATGTTCAAGACTTGAGGTTTCAAAATCATGATGTCATTTAAAAATAAATTTAGGCTATAAATTGTATTTTTATGGAAATTTATAATATTCAAACTGCTTTCATTTTATTTTTATCATCAGTCTACAAATGGCTATTCCTTCTTTTCTGTAAGATTCTACTAATTGTATATTTTACTCTCCTTATAATACTATAATTAAATATAAGGAGTTTGACTCCAGACCTGAAATACAGTACGTTAACTGTATTACCTCAAAGGTACCTACTAAATCTGTACATTACTTTCATTCTCTCTTCTGAATATGAAATAGGATAATACATGTAAAACACTATGAAATCAAGCTTTTCTAGTTATTGCATTTATAAAAACTTAACTGGGGTATTATCATTAACTTTATACCTTTCTATATAATCTGCTTATCATTCATTCTGTACCAATTTTTGTTCCTTTTAAATGTGTACCTTAGTTGTCTGAAGTACTGCAAAAAATACTTTGTAGTTCCTCTTGCACAGATTCTAGGGGAAGAAATTATTTAGCATAAATTATTCTGTTGACCAGTTTTTAGTGTGTCTTAGATTTTCTCTTTATTTAAATGAAAACAATCTTTAGTATACAGTTGTTTATGTCAGTGCCACTCAAAATGTAGACCAATTTGCTTTTCCATATGAGATTTTGTACATATGTATTTATATGTTTCTGAAGATCAAGGTCTGGGCACAGTTTAAGCTGGATCCATTGGCTCATGAAGTTACAGTAAAGCTATTGCAGGATTGCAGTCTTAAGATTTGTCTGAGGGAGGATCTTCTTTCCAGACTTTTTCATATGACCTCTTCACAGGGCTATCACAATGGTAGATGTCCCCAGACTGAATAATTCAAGTGAAAATAAGAGCTTGCAACATGAAAATCACGTTCTTGTATAACCCATTTTAGATGTAATAGCCCATCATTCCTGCTTCTACTCACTAGAAATGAGTCACTTCATTACATATTACAATATTACTTTGTTGTACCGTTTTGTTCTTTTTCCTAGCATCTGCAAAGTGTTCCCAGAGGTAATTATTTTAGTAGTGTTAGGAAATGTGTATTTTATTTAAAAAAACAAATTTTGTTTCTTAGTATACTTTCCAAGATAGAAATAAATGCTTCATATGCTGAAGGTTACTGTCAACATTTGACCAATTTTATGATGCTATACCATGTACACATTAAATAACTGTTACATTTAACCTTAAATAATTTACGGACATTGGACAAGTAGTATTAGCTTAGTGGAAAATTCAAGTATACTAATCCTACTGCGGTTTTAATATTCTTAAATCTGACAAATTCTTATGTTTTGGTGTTCTCAAGATCAAACCCCCCAGGGACTCAGATATGCTAGGCAAGCACTGTACCCTTGAATTATATCCCATCCCTGAGCTCTTTTTAATAAAGATGAATAATTTATTTTAACCTTTTAGAAATTTACAACCACATAGCCGGAACCAATAAGAAACTATTCTTTATTGTTTTTAAGACTTTATCTTTGATGGAATTCTGAAATTCAAATTGGAGGTATTTTAGTTCAAATCAATGAATATAATATTGAGGCAACCAAATCTGAACACACATGACTTTCAAAATTAATACCTAATGTCGATAATATGTAGTGTTAGGTTTGCTCTTTTGGTGCTTAAGTATGACTGCATCCTCATAATGTGCTCAGCATAGCTGATTTAAAAGTCACTATAATATGTACAAAAACACTTTATGTTAATAAAGCCTGACAAATAAATATCTTTAAATACATTTTTGTGGGGGGTGGATTTGTCCTTTTTACTTCCATAAAGTTAAGTGATATGTGTGTGTGTGCATGTGGTTTTGATTTTTTCACTTGTCATTTATTTAATGAAGATTTTCATTTTCCTATGATTTATCACTTCCTTACATGCTAATATTTATAGCCAGGCCTGTAGGCTTATTCGCATTTTACAAGATTAAGAATGAAAGTGAGAGGGGAGAATTCACATTTGTTGTGTGCTTCTGATGTGTTTTTACTGTGCTTGGGCTCATACACATGTTATCACTCTATTAAACCTGAACAACCCTGGAAAACAAGTTTTAAAAAGCAGAATATTAAAACTCACAGACCTTGGAATCACATAGCTTGCCCAATAAAGGCCAATTTAAATCTAGGCCTATCTGGGTTCTTGGCATATCAAAATACCCCTGCGTTAGCCAGCTCTCCATTGGTATGACAAAGTAATAGAGATGAAAATCGAAAAGGAGGAAAAATTTCTTTTGGCTCACCATTTCAGAGGTTCTAGTCCATGGTTACTTGACTCCATGTCTTTGGGCCTGTGAGAGACAGAACATCATGGCAGGTAGTGTGTAGTAGAATAAAGTTGCTTACCTCCTGGCAGCTAGGAAGCAGAAGAGACAGGAGAAAGAGCCAGAGTCTCAGTCCCCCCACTCAAAGGCATGTCCCAGTGACCTCATTTCCTTCCAGTAGACATCACCTCCTGAAGGTTCCACTAACCCCCCACCTCCAACCCCTGTGGCACCACAGGCCACAGACCAACCCTTTAGCATGTGGGCTTCTGGGAGGACACTTAAGATCCAAACCATAGCAGCCTACTGGAATTGAACTTTTTAAATTAATTCTTCTGTGCATTAAAGTAAATATTGTAGTTTGCATGTTTATAGCTCATTAATAGAAATAGGTATCAATAAATCTGGGCTGCTTGTAACTCCTTTGTGAGTTAATAGTTCTTATCAAGCTAACCTAAACTAAATCTTGTGTAACAGAGGATAGATGATTGTTTAATAAATAGGAGCTTAGTGTCTTGCAATGTTTTAAGCCTTGCCCCCTTTCATAAATCTCCCTTTAATGTTATTGGAAGCTTGACTCAAAAAAATTAAGTATCACCTAAAAGCAAATCATTATTACCTCTCACCTCGCCCTCTGGTTACAGAATGCTTGGAGAGAGGAGAGGTTATCTCACCAATAGAGAATGGATTCTTTTCGTTAGTATAGTTTCAGCCCCAGAGGCTGTTGTTCATTGTTACCAGATGTCCTTTTATATCTATCTGTTTTAAGTCTTCTGTAGCACAAAGTTAACAATAGTTTCCAAATGACTTCTTAATATTTTACGCCAAATTAACAGAATATAATCTCTTTTTTTCCAATTTGGGGGTATAGGGAGAAAGTACGTCAGGTGTATTTTTAAATTACTCTGGTTTAATCACTCCAAGATCACAACTCCTTGCTTGTTGTTCCACGTACTTGGCAAGTCTTGAAATAGAGTTTTCTGAATACTTAATTTTTTTTGTTTCTGGGTTTTAGGCAGATATGATATGATTAGGAAGAAAACAATGATTTTCAGGCCTTAGTCTTTGTGGAAGCATCTATTAAAATTCATCCATAGTGAACAACTATCTTTTTTTTTTTTTTTTAGTACAAACCATTAGTTCAGGCTTGTAGTGATTTTAACATCAGTGTTCAGTCAGATACTTATAAGGAATTTGGGGAATCTATGAACTTTCCCTTTTTCGTAGTTTATTCATTTATCATTTTATAATATGTAATAGAATATACATGAAGAAATTATAGGAGAATGCATATCTGTGGAATAAAGATATTAGGGAAAGTTTGAGGTTTTATCTGAGATTTCACTTGAAAAGGATTATGTTGCTAAAATGCTTTGTTTGGTTTGAGACAGGCTCTCTCCCGGTAGCCCTGGCTGGCCTCAGTCTCACTGTGTAATTTAGAGCGGCCTCAGACTTGCTGCAATCCTCTTTCCTCGGCCTGAGTGCTGGGATTAGAGGCGTCTTTTAAACCCGCCATACACTCTTAGTGCTCCAAGAAAATTTAGAAGTCAGTAACAGTGGATCAAGAAACACTGTCAAGTTTAGGGCTCAGAAGAAACTTCGGAACAGTTTGGCAAATGGGGTAATTGAAAGGATCATTTTCCCGTGACAGGAAAATAATGACTTACACAACTCCGATTTTAACAGGTATTTTATTCCTAGTAACTATTGAGTCTAGTATAGTGATGAATAGTATAATTGATTACTTTCTTATTAGTACCCCACCCTATTATCCTGGCTTCTTGTATAACTTTATATTAAAATGGTAATATTTTAGATTGTAGAACTTAAAAAATATACTAGCAATAAAGGTATTAGAGGAAAGCCCTTTTTTTCCTTTTCTAAGAACATGTATATCAACTGTCCTTATGATTTCTGACCTTTACTATATACTTCAACTAAGGCAAAATTAGTCCATTCAGCTTCACATTTATGTGGACAGATGCTTTTGCTGCCTTGAACTAATAACTGCAGAACCTGTGAACCTACCTTTTTATGTTAGTAGGTTTGTGCCTGGTGAAAACTTGAGTTTCTTTTAGCATTCGTGCTCTTCGTATAGGATATGTAAGTTTTCATTATTTCCATTATTTCTCTTAGTGATGGACATAAATAAGAAAATCTTTCAATAATCCGGTCTAAAATGTTTTTGAAATTTTTGCTTTTTTCCAGTACTTGTGATCAAACCCAGTGTACCTTCTGCACGCTAAGCAAGTGCTCCACCCCTGAGCTACATCTCTAGCCCTTTTTAATACCTTATTTTGCAAAGATCTTTAAAAACTAAAGCTAAAAATACAAAGTTGCATCTGTACTTCATTCCCATCATAAAAAACCTTGTGGGCATGTGGTTTCAGTGCATGTGTTTGTTTACATGTATATGAAATAATTAAAGAGGAACATGGAAAAATAAAGACTTGTGATTATGATTTACAATTTTCTTGAAGTTTTACAAATAGTTTTGTAATAAATGAAAATTCAAAGGAACTTTTTCAATCAGTCTTTGTTAAATTTAATGTTCTTAATTCATTGGGTTTTAAATTAGTAACAAAGAATATTGAAGCTTTGTGCTGAGTATTATGCTAAAAAATATTAAATATTTGAGCATCTGAAAGATTTAAAAATAATATTCATATGTGTTAAGGTTTTCTGAGTAAACTGTTGAGTTGGGTTATTGATAATGTATTAGAAATAGGAAACAAGTGCCACATAGGGACTTACTATGGTTTAGTTTTTCCTATTCATACTTCTCTTTCTCTCACACTTCCTCCTTCCCTCATATTCTCTTTCTTATTAATTGTAATGTATTTTTCATATTTTCTGGTAGATTAATTCCAGGTGACTTTGACCAGTATGCTAAACACTTGTGATACCATTTACATATTTCTATGTGCCTTGTATAGATGGGAGGAATTCTACCTCGTTAAAACTTAGAATTCCTTCTGAAAAATTCTAAGTTTCCATACCTACTGCCACCAAAACCAACAGTTTGCCTTGTGTTTTTAAGTGGTAACCTGACTAGTCAGTAGTAGAATGAGACTGTGAAGAATTTGAGTATTTTCAGAGAAAATGTGCTTTTTAAACCAATATACTAAACCACAAGGACCCAGAGTTCTTTCTTTTGAGTTACATATTATTGCTTATGCTTATTAGCTGAAGTCAAAGCCTGTATTTTGTAACAGTGGGCTAGAGAAATGTTTGGCCACTTTCCTTTTTAAAAACTTTGTTAATAAAGTCACAGTTACATCTATTCTTAGGGCTTGGGGCATTATATGTGATGCTGCCTAGTAATTAGTACAAATACTAATTTGAAAAAATAAATTTCATCTGTATGATATTTGAACTTTCACTTTTCCTTGGAATGCTTATCCTGTTCCTTTTTATAGTCTCTTGTCTTTATCGTAAAGGGATAGAACTAAGAAAAATAAGACTAGCGATTTTCACTGCTCTCTAGAAATTGGCTTAGCTTCAGAGCTTGTCATGTGCCAGACACCATGCTAAGCACTTACATGATTTGCTGCCCTCACAAAGCTATTCAACATAAATCTCACTCCCCCAAAAAATAGGGAAAAATCATCATATTTAGTTATACCATGTGAACATTTCGGCAAGGAGTTCACTTTTACTTTATGGATTTCTCAATAAAGAAACTTGCTAAAGTATTAATGGGAAAAACAAGGATAATGAGGACTAATGAAAAATTTTAGTGGGGCTGGGGATTTAGCTCAGTATTTAAAGTGCTTGCCTTGCAAGCACAAGGGCCCGAGTTCGATCCCCAGCACCAAAAAAAAAAAAAGAAAAGAAAAATTTTAGAAAATTTGAGAAGATTACAAAAATACCCATAAAACATAAGAGCAGGCTCAGTGTAGTCACTTAAATAATAGTATCGAAAGGAACTCAGTGATCAAGTACACTGAAGTCTAGCGTGTTGTTTATGACTGCACTAATAATGCTCTTTATTGCTGTATGGAGTTACTCTAAAAATACCTGAGATACTCAGCTTATGAAGAGAAAAGGTTTATTTTGGTTCCCAGTTTGGAGATTCCAATCCATGACTGGTTGACTCCTTTGCTTTGTGCCTGTGAAGAGGTAGCACGTCATGCAGGAACATATGGCAGATCAGAACTGCTCATCTCATCACAAGGCAGGAAGCAGGGGGAGGACAGGGAAGGAAACTGTCCCAGAACTCCACTGTGGGCCCCACCGCCCTGATTAACAGCCTTGCACTCGGCCATTTCTCTAAAAGGTTCTACCAATCTTCCAATATCACCACCCCAGGAACCAAGCCTTTGGGGGACATTCAGGATTCCAAACTCTAGCTACTGTCGATGTAATAGTTTCTTTAATTTAAAAATAATCAGAAAATAATCCGGCTTCTGTTTAAATAAGGAGGACAGAGTAGACACTCATTGAGAAGGTGACATTTAAGCAAAAATTTTAAGGAGTTATAGGAATTTAGGCAAGAAGATACCTCACCTAAGCACCCTCCAGGGAAAGGGAGCAACCAATACAAAAAGACCTCACAGGTGGAGCATACCTACTAGAGTGGAGGAAGAGCAGAAAGACCAGTGTAGCTGTAAAGTGATGAATGAAGGGGAGGCTATTAGACAAATCTGAGGGTAAAACAGCAAGAATCCAGATTCTCTAGAGCCTTGCAGATCATTTTACAGAGTTTACCTTTTACACTGGAATCAGTTGGGATAGCAGTTTTCTGCAGAAGAGCAACATGGCCTATTCTGTAATTTAAAAGAATCTGTTGGGGTTGGGGATTTAGCTCAGTGCTTGCCTTGCAAGCACAAGGTCCTGAGTTCGATCCCCAGCACCCCAAAAAAAAGAATCTGTTGGGCTGTGTTACTATTAATATAGGAGAGCAAGGGCAGAAGCAGACAAACTAAGCTGCTGTTGCAATTATCCAGGCAAGAAATAATGGTAGTTCAGTGCAGTGTAAAAGCAGTGAAGGTAGTGGGAAGTGGTTAAACTCAGGATGTGTTTTGAAATAGCCCACGGGATTTCCTGACAGTTTAGATGTGGTATTTGAGAAAAAGAGGGTCAAGAATGACTCCAAGGCAGGATACAAAATCAACATGAAAAAAATCTAGTTTTTCTACACACCAATCATGAGCTAGCTGAGAAAGAAAATAGTTTAAAAATAAATATCAGGAATCAACCTAACCAAAGAAGTGAAAGTTACAGAACACTGAAGAAATTGAATAAGACACCAGAATAAGGAAAGATCTCTCATGTTCATGGGTTGGCAGAAATGATATTGTTAAAATGGCCATCTTACCAAAATGAATCTACAAATTTAATGCAATCCCCATCAAAATTCCAATGTCATCCTTCACAGAACTAGAAAAAACAGTTCTAAAATTCATACAGAAACATGAAAGACCCGGAGCAGACCAAACAATCCCAAGCAAAAGAGCAAGTCTGGAAGTGTCACAATACTCAATTTCAGTTTATGCTACAAAGCCACAGTAAGGACAGTGTGGTACTACCAAAAATAAAAAAACAAAAAGACAAAAGAATAGATACATAAACAAGTGGAATGGAATAAAAGAAACAGAAACAAATTCATTTGAGTCCAACCATCTGATTTTTAACAAAGGAGCCAAAACACACATTAGAGAAAGGATATTTTGGTAAGCAAATGGTGCTGAAAACTGGATATCCACTTTAGAAGACTGAAACTAGATCCCTATATCTCACCCTGTACAAAAATCAATTCAAAATGGATCAAAGAACCCAGGTATAAGACCTGAAATTGAAACTATTGGAAGAAAACAGGAGAAATACAAGGTAGCCATAAGTACAGGCAAAGGCTTCCTGAACTCCATTAGTATGAGAAACAATAGCAAGAATCAACAAATGGCACTATATCAAACTAAAAAGGTTCTGCATAGCAAAGGAAACAACCAATAGGTAAAGAGACCTATGGAATATGACAAAATCTTTGCCAGCTGTATTTCTGACAAGAGGATTAATATATAGAATATACAAAAAACTCAAAAATGTAAATCAAAAACTCGGTAGCCTAATCAATGAATGGACAAATAAAAAGACACTCCTCAAACGAAGTGCAAGTGGCCAATAACCATTAGGGAAATGCACATTAAAGCTATATTCAGATTCCATCTCACCCCAGTCAGAATGGCTCTCATCACAAATACAAAAAATAAGTAAATACAGGCTCGAAAGGATGCAGGAAAAGAAGGAACTTTCCTATGTGGCTGGTAGAAATGTAAATGATGACAGTTACTATGGAAATTAATATGGAGCTTCCTCAAAAAACTAAAAATAGAACTCCTGTATGACCCAGTTATACCACTCCTTGGTATATATCTGAAGGAGTTAAAGTTAGTATACCATGGGAATACCAATGCGCCCATGTTTATTGTGCACAATTGTTTTTTCTACTTTGTTTTTTATTAGTACATTCTTGTGTTATATAAAAATGACGTTCTTTGTGGGGAGTTGATATGTGTACATAACACTTCTCAATTCTTTTTTCATCCCTTTTCCCTTCCCTCCCTCCTCCCTCTCTTCAGCTCCTTCCCATTTGAAAAAGATCTATCTCCCTACTTCCTATTATCTTTTATTTTGCTCTTTATTTATAATTTGGATTTCTCATGTACGAGAAACCATGTGATATTTAACCTCTGTGGCTGATTTGCGTCACTTAAAATTATGATTTCAAGGTGTTACAGATGAATGGGCTAAGAATAGTCCAGGTTCTTGTGTAGGACAAGGAAATAATTGCCAAGCGTATACCTCATAGTACGTAGCTGTGTTTATTGAAGATCATGGGCCAGTAGCAGTAAGAACAGGCAGGAGGCAGAAGGGCAAAAGGAAGGAGGACGAGGAGCCCTAACAGCGGAGAACTCAGGCTTCCAGTATGTAAAGGGTTGGGCCCCTCTGACTCCAGGCGCCTCCCGTCATGGTTAGACCCTTCTGACTCCAGGCCAGACTCAGAAAGACAAGTGTTGCACGTTTCCCTACTATGTAAAATCTAAAAAAGGTGACATGAAAATAGAAGGGAGACCTATTAGATGAAAGGAAAGTAATAAGGGAAGGGTATAAAGGAGGTCAATCAGGGAATCAGTATTATCAAAATACTCCATATGCATGTATGAAAACACCACATTGAAATCCAATATTTTGTGAAATTACTATGCACTAGTAAAAATATATTTTTAAAAGAATGACTCCAAGATTATTTGCATGAACAACTGAAAAGGATTAGTTTCCTTTAACTGAAATGAAGAAAGTAGCAAATGAAGCTGGTTTAGGGTATGGAAGCAGATGAGAAGAACAATTTTGAGAATATGTTAAATTTGAGAGGTTAGACAGGCATTTGAACTAACACTGTAAATCTAGAAGTCATTGGCATAAAAATGAAATTAAATGTATACTTATGAAACTGGACATAAATTCTAAGATAATTTAGGCATCGACAGGTAGGAAAAGTAGCTGAAAATTATACCTATCTCAAACTTTCCCCTGTGCCAGTATTTCTCATAGCCCAGTTCTTCCGACTCAATTAGGAACTGAAGCCAATTCTTTTCAGGTTTGGCCAGCTAATTTATATATGACTATATTAACATGTAAAGTAATACATAAGTTTTAGTCATTCACTAAGTGTTTCTTTTCCTTTCGTATACTTAATCACTTGAAAGGCAAGCAGCTTAAATGGAGATGGTCTGTATTTGGGCTCTTGACTCTTTAGTGGTGTTGGTATGGTGAAAGTACCACTGACTGAATTACGTTTCCCTACTTTATTAGAAAATTTCAAGTAATTAAATTGCAGAGAGGTATTAAAGAATTATTATTTGAAAGGATTTTTCTCGCTATCTTGTCCACGTTACCTGACTCGTGGGCTCATGTAACCCTTCCCCGTCAGCCTCCTGGGCAGCTGGGACTAAGGCACACACCACCACTCTGACCTTTGAGACAGTTTTTGTTGGCCTTAGAAGTGATATAACATTATATGGTGTAATAATTTCTTACAAGTGAATAAAGTATTGTTTCCTTTGTATTTTTTCACTGCCTTAGGAATACAGTGCTGTATACAGTAGATGATAATTGTTGAACTTGAATTGCTGTAGTAGAGAAAGTGTTATTTTGTACTTATTATTATACAGTGTTAATCTGCGTGAAAGACGTGAGTTTCAGCAACACAGATATTGCCATTTTATAGCAAATTTGTGTTAAGAGACATGTCCTAAGACTCAAGTTTCTTATCTTTTTGTATTGGTAAATACAATAGAATTTAGTATCTGCATTTTAGTATCTGCGTTTTAAGGCCCTCACAGATTCACAGGTAAAGCCCCAAGTAAAATGGCTGGCATAAAGCATGTAGAAAATGTTAATTCCTTTCTTCTTTCCAAAAGTATACTAATCTTGTGATACTAATTATAAAAGTCTGAGTAATAATTTTTTAGGAGCTAAAAATTCCTTTTAAGCTTTATTTTGTTTTTTTGTTTGTTTTTTACTTTGTTTTTATTATGCACAAATGATCATTGGACCTCCCCTTAGGAGTATTCTGTGAGTTCATTTACATTGCAGTGTTCAAATCAGAGGACACTTTCTAGAAAATAATATCAAATATAAAGAAGAAAAAATTTAAATAGTATGCTACAGGAAAAATTCAAGTTTTCACCCATATATCAATAAAAGTGTCAGACTGAGTTAAAACAAATACTGACTGATAAGTGGTTGGCTTTGTCATAATAAAGGGCAGTCATTTTCAAGGCCAGAATCCTGAGTTGAGAGTCAGGAGCACTTTGCAGTTTGTTCTCTGCCATGGTTCTGCTCCTATCATGGGGCAAATGCAGGTTTCCATGGACGACCTTTAAGGTCTGTATTATTATGGTATGAATGTATCACAAAGAATTTTTTTTTATTTTAAACCAAGAACATGTATTGGTACATTTTACATTACAAAGCTTTTGCACAGCAAAAGAAATCACCAATAGAGCAGGGCAAAAACCCACAGACTGGGAAAAAATTTTTGCTAGCTATCCATCGGACAAAGGTCTAACATCTAGAATATACAAAGAACTCAAAAAAAGTAAACCTCCCAGATTTAAAGAGCCAATCCAAAAATGGGCAACTGAAGTGAATAAACATTTCTCAGATGAAGAAATAAAAACGGCAAATAAATATATGAAAAAATGTTCAACATCACTTGTCATTCGAGAGATGCAAATCAAAACAACGTTAAGATTCCACCTCACTCCAGAAAGAACTGTGTATATGAAAAAATCAACCAATAACAAATGCTGGCGGGGCTGTGGGGAAAAAGGAACTCTCCTCCACTGTTGGTGGGAATGTAGATTGGTCCAGCCACTATGGAAATCAATATGGAGATTCCTCAAGAAACTACAACTAGAGGTTCCATTTGATCCAGCTCTCCCCCTACTGGGGATCTTCCCAGAAGAATTAAAATCGTCATACCACAGGGATATATGCACCACCATGTTCACAGCAACACAATTTGTAATAGCTAAGTCTTAGAAACAGCCTAAATGCCCAACAACCAATGAATGGCTAAAGAAAATGTGGTTTTTCTAAACTTTATTTTGTTGATTGGTATCTATTTGTCATACATACTGATCACATTCATCATAGAGAATTTGTACCTGTACATAATAATATTTTAAGTTTTCTTTTTTCCCATTCTCTTCCCCTCTCTTCAACCCTTCTTCACCTCCCCATTTACAAAAGCTTTGTTTCCTTCTATTCTCTTTTTCTTCTATTTTCTTCTTTTACTTTTCCCTTCTTTTCTTCCCCTACTCCCCTCCCTTTGTCCACTTTCCATTTGAACATTTTCTTCTTACTTTGCAATATCTGTGTTCCAATTACACTCCTTATTTACCCCTCAAGTTTCTCACACATGAGAGATAATGTGATATTTAAACTTGTATATCTGATTTATTTTACTTAAGATTATGGTCTTGAGGTAGGCCCATTTTCCTACAAATGATTCAGGTTTATTTTTCTTTATGGCAGAGTGGTACTCCATTGTATATAAATACCACATTTTCTTTACCCATTCATCTTTTGATGGGCTTATGTGCTGTTTTCAAGATTTAGCTATTATAAATTGTGCATAAACATGGATATGCATATATCACTGTGGTTTGATGCTTTTAACTCTTTTTTTGGAAGTTACCTAGAAGAGGAACAGTGGGGTCAAGTGGAATGTCTAGCTTTAGTTTTTTTGAGGAATCTGATTTCCATAGTGGTTGTACCAGTTTACACTCCCACCAGCAATGGGGAAGGGTTCCTTTTTCCCCATACCCTTGCCAGCATTTGTTATGGGTTGATTTCTTAATGATAGCCATTCTTTCTGGAGTGAGATAGAATCTCAGTGTTGTTTTAATGTGCATTTCTTGAATGACCAGTGATGTTGAGCAACTTTTCATATATTTGCTGTTTGTAATTCTTCATCTGAGAAGTATCTATTCATTTCAGATCCCCATTTTTGAATTGGGTCTTTATATTTGGGGGAATCTTTAAATCTGAGTTCTTTGTATATTCTTTCTGATGGTAATCCTTTGTCTGAGGAGTAGCTGCTAAAGTTTTTTTCCCATTCTATGGGTTGTCTCTTCACTCTGTTGGTGGTTTCTTTTGCTATAAAAAGCCTTTTAATTTTTTGTTTTTGTTTTGTTTTGTTTTGTTTGGTGCTGGGGATTGAACTCAGGGCCTTGTGCTTGCAAGGCAAGCGAGCGCTGTAACCACTGAGCTAAATCCCCAGCCCCAAAAGCCTTTTAATTTGATGTGATTCCAGGTGTTGATTTTTTTGCACTAGGTCCTGTGCCATCAGGATTTTGTTCATAAAGTCTTTTCCTACTCCTATGTCTTGTAGAGTTTTACCTGTTCTATCTTCCAGCAGCTTGTTTCTGTTTCAATATTTAGATCTTTGAGCCATTTCTATTTTAGTTTAGTGCATGGTGAAAGACATGAGTCTAGATTCAGTCTTGGCATGCAGAAAGTCAATTTTCCCAGCACCATTTATTAAAGAGGCTATCTTTTTTCCAGTGAAGGTGATCAAAGGTAAGGTAACTGAGAGTGTTTGGAGTTGTTTCTGAATCTTCTGTTCCACTGATCCTCGGGTCTGTTTTTTTGCCAGTACCATGTTGTTTTTATCACAGTAGCCTTGTAGTACAACTTCACATTGGGGATTCGAATGCTCCTTGCCTTGTCCTTGTTGCCCAAGTCTCTTCTCTTGCTATATGAACTTTAGGTATTTTGTTTTCTTTAATTCTGTGAGGTATGCTATTGGTGTTTAATCATGATTGCATCAAATTTGTATAATAGTTTTGGAAGTATGACTATTTTCACTATATTGGTTCTGCCTATCCAAGAACAGGGGATATCTTTCCATTTTCTGTTATCCTTTTCAATTTCCTTTTTCAGAGTACTGTACTTTTGAGTGTATAGGTCTTTCACTTTCTTTGTTAGATTGACTCCTATTTCACTTTTTCTTGATGCTATTGTGAAAGGCATAATTTCTCTGATTTCTCAGTGAGTTTATTATTCATTGCAGGAATGCTACTGATTTTTTTTTTTTAATCCAGAGTACTGGATTTTTTTTTTTGAATCCAGAGTACTGGGATTACAGGTGTATGCCACCATGCCCAGCTAGCTATTGATTTTGGAGTGTTGTCTTTGTATCCTACTACACTGCTGAATTTGGTTACTAATTCTAGGAGTCTTTTGGTGGAGTTATTGGGGTCCTCCATGTAGAGTATTATGTCATCAGCAAATAATGATAATTTAACTTCTTCCTTTCCTATCCCTATTCCTTTTATTTATTTATTTTTCTCTTGCCTAATTGCTCTGGCTAACATTTCCAGAACTATATTGAACAGCAGTGGCAATAGTGGGCATCCTTGTGGGTGATAGTGGGCATCTCTTGTTCTGGTTTTTAGAGCGAAAGCTTTCAGTTTTTGACCATTTAGTATGATGTTGGCTGTTGGTTTGGCATAGATGGATGGCTTTTATCAGATTGAGATAAAGACTGTCTATTCCAGCTTTTTGTAGGGTTTTTGTCATGAATAGATGTGGACGGTTATTTTATATCCTTTTTCAGATAACAAAGAAAAACCACTTTAAATCTCCACCATGGATAGCACAAAGGAGAGGAGTGACAATTACAAGGATGATCTTCTGCTTAGGATGGGACTTAATGATAATAAAGCAGGAATGGAAGGATTAGATAAAGAAAAAATTAACAAAATTATAATGGAAGCCACAAAGGTATGTTTCTTGTTTCTTTGCATATCTGTAATTTAGTTACTTTTGAACATTCTGTTTACAAGAAAATCATTAAGCTCTGAATATCCTTGTTACTAAAAAAATTTAATATATAATATTACTAAACTATGAAAAGGTGTGGAACAATCTCTTCTAGTCTTTTGTCCTTGTTATCCAGTGCTCCACTTCATGTGCATAGAATATGCATATAAAAGTAAACTAACATACATGTCCTTTTTTTGCTCTTTTTTAACCCCATTGGAGCTTTATTTTTGCCGTGCTCAAGATAGAAACTGTGAGCTTACATACACTGTGCAAAAGCTCTACCACTGAGCTATATTCCCAGCCCCCAAATAATATATAAATTTTGCTTTGGGATTTTTTTTTTCAATTAATATAGCTTTGAGGTGTTTCTGCATAAGTAATTACATATCTACATTCTTTTGTATGCTTGAATGTATGGATATAATTTATTGACCCAACCAGAATCTTCACAAACAATATTATTATAAATTATCTTTTACTTCATATCTTTATTTTAGGTATAAGTGTAACTATAGGAGATATTCCTAGAAGTAGAATTGCTCCACAAAATGAAAGAATGTATGCATGTACAATGTCTATGAATTGTTAAAATGCTGTCCATAGGAGTTGTATCACTTTATATTGCTACCACTAAATGAACTGCACCAAGTGGTTGTATTACTAAACTTATGCATTTGCCAAGGGTGACGGAAGAGTGAAGCATTAACAAACAAATCAGTTAAAAATGAGCAAAAGATATAAATGGACAGTTCAGTAAAGGAGGTATGCATATGGTTGGTCATAGGCGCGTGAAAAGATGCTCAACACTGTTAATCAGAAAAGACATGCAGATTTAGGAGCCCTGGTGAAATGCTGCTATTATCCACAATGGCTATAATAAATGTGACAGGTGATCACAAATGTTGGCAATAGTGTGGAGAAATTAAAACTCTCATGTGTGCTGGTGGGATTGTATAATGGTCCACCCCCATGGAAAACAACCTGGCAGTTCCTCAAAATGTTAAACTTGGAGTTACCAATGACACAGAAATTCTACTCTTAGGTACCTACCCAAGAGGAGTAACAAAGTATGTTCACACAAAAACGTTTACACAAATGTTCATAGCAGCGTTTTTTCATGATAGCCAAAAGGTTAAAATAACCTAATGTCTATCAACTTGATATATGGATAAATACTATGTTCAGGAGAAATTATAAGTAATTTTAAAAGTATTTTCTACATTTTCCTTAATGATTTAATGTAAATTTTTTTAAATTCTTTTTTCTTTTGGTTTTGAGAATTGAACCCAGGGCCTTTGCACTAAGCTACATCCCCAGCTCTTTTATATTTTTTATTTTGAGATGGGGTCTTGCTGTGTAGCTAAGTTGCTCTGGCTGGGCTTGAACTCGAAATCCTCCTGCCTTAGCCTCCCAGAGTCCTACCATCACAGGCACGTCCACCAGCTTCAGAAAGCTCCGTTACAGAGTCATTTTAGTGGAGGAGGTAGCTGATGACTCAGCCTGCCGAGCCTTTGCATGCGCTCCGAGGATCCTGCCTGGAACAGACTGTTCTTTTCTGAATGCAGATCCTACTCAGGAAGCTTGTGCTTAGGGCTGTTTCACAACAGTTCCGTGATTTAGATACTATTAGGAAGTACGTTCTGCAGATAAACTCATAAGTAGTAAAACTGAGGTTTGAATTCAGTCAGTCTGACTCAGAGTCTATTTGCTTTTCTACCAGCTTACACTACAAATGATTGTTTCTGCAGACACTTTTCCTATGCTTTGTTTTCTCCTTAGGGGTCCAGATTTTATGGAAACGAACTCAAGAAGGAAAAGCAAATCAACCAACGAATTGAAAATATGATGCAACAAAAAGCACAGATTACCAGCCAGCAGCTAAGGGCAGCACAATTGCAGGTATCATTTCGGTTGTTAGAGAGGAAGGTGGTACTGTGGTCACTGACAGCTAAAATGCATTATCAAGTCAAAACTGCAAGCGAGAGGAAACGTAAATGTTCATTATGTTTAAAGTGTACCCATCAGCAAATGCACATACTTCAGTAAGTACCGATCTCCAACTTACAGAAAGATTCCACAACTAGACATTGTTACCTTCGTTCTGTAGAAGAACAGATGCAGTTTTAATTAAGTGACTTGCCCAGCTCCATAGAAGAGGCATTTAACAGAGATAGGATTCAACTTGAAGCATATATTCATGTATAGGTGTGTGTGTGTATATACATATGTATGCACACCTATATACATACATACATATATATAGATGTATATATTTATAGATCACAGCTAGAAAATTCCACAGGACAAATGTGGCATAGTTTGTGTAGTGCCGATTTTACAAAAAAAAGATTTGAGGGAACATGTTAACTGACTAAATTGGAAAGTAATGTAAAACAAACCTGTTACAGTAAAATAAAAAGGCAGGATAGCTCCTGTTTTTTTGTGTTGAATAGTACTCTGTTATCTGGCTGTACCGTCATCGTTTATCCATTCACCTCCTGGGGGACATCTAGGTTGCTTGCAAGTTTTGGTGGTTATGAATAAGCCGTGATAAACATCCACATGCAAGTTACGTGTGAACATAAGTTTTCAGCTCCTTTGGTCTTCAGCTAAGCGCAATCGTTGGATTTTATGGTAGGAATATGTTCAGTTTTGTAAGAAACTGCCAAGCTGTTTTCCAAAGTAGCTATGCCATTTTACATTCCAACCAGCACTGAGCGGGAATTCCCATCGCTGCATGTCTTGCTAGCATTTGGTGGTGCTGGTGTTCTGGATTTGGACTACTCCAGTACAGGTATAGAACAAGATACTGATATCTTGCTCTTTAAATTTGCATTTCCCTGATGACATGATTTTCAGCAACTTTTCATATACTTTCCTGTACATCTTCTTTGCTAAGTATCTGTCAAAGTCTTTGGCCCTTCCTTTTTTTAAAAAGAATGAGACAGTGCCTCACTATGTATCTCAGGCTGGCCTTAAACTCACAACATAGCCCAGACTGGCCCAAACTCAAGCTCCTTCTGCTTCTAAATGTTGGGATGACTGATGTGTACCAGCACACTCAGCTCTAGCCCATTTTTTTTTTTTTTTTTTTTTTTTTGTGGTGCCAGGGATCGAACTCAGGGCCTTGTGCTTGCAAGGCAAGCACTCGAATCACTGAGCTAAATCCCCAGCCCCCTAGCCCATTTTTTAATCGGGTTGTTTTCTCGTTGTTTCGTTTTAAGAATTCTTTGTGTATTTTGAATAATAGTCCTATTCCAGTTATATCTTTTTAAAGTATTTTCTCACCATCTGTAGCTTGTCTCTTCACTCTTTTGATAGTGTCTTTTATAGAGCAGAAACCTAAAATTTGTTTTAATGTAAAATGTTGTAATTTTTTTCTACATTTTCCCTAAACTGAATTCTCATGGTACTTCGGTTTGTTTTCCTGGATCTGTACCATATAATTTTAGTTATTAAAAAGTAAAAGTATGGTTTAATATTCTTCCTTATGACTCTCCTTTAAATTTTTTAGTTTTTTTCTTGCATTTTCTTTCAAATAAACGTAAACATCATTTTCGTCAAGTTTTTAAAAAACTTTGTGCAAAACAGCATTGTTTTAAAATTGATCTTATTCCTTATGTAATTTACTTTGTAAACACTTCAGTTAGGTTTTATTGATCTGCAGTCTACAAATACCTTTAATAAAAGTTTTAAAGATACAAAGGTATAGATGAGTGGTGATAGGCAACAACTTTTTATACTCTTCAAACCCTATCCTTTTGTATGCCTGTAATGTACTGTGGAAAATGCCTTCTATTGCATAGCAGAACTTGAAATTTTGTTCCAATTTTAGTCAAATGTTTCATGGAAGGCTCCCTGACATCTTTTGCAATGGGAATGGCAGGAAATGTGTTTCATGTTGATTGTTGAATTGTTTCATTTGTGGAACTTCCTCTAAAAAAAGTTATATAAATGGGAGGAGACTGAGGAAGTCCTAAGTGGTCAAGAAGGTCTGAGAGAACAGAGATGTTTTCATGGGAAATGTGTGTGTATTTTAGTCATAAAATTTCCAAATGCTAGATTCTATTGTATGTGGTAGAATAGAGTGAACTCTTGCTAGTCAGGCTGAAGCTGAGCTAAGTAACCTTGGCAAGCAGGAGCACCCTGGGCCTTCGTGTAGACCCTCTCTAAGGATTCTCTGCTCCACCCCAGCCTCATTAGACTTCCTAAAAGGCACAGTCATTGTTATCACAGCTAAAATAGCTTCTAACAACAGTAGTTCGTCAATTGAATAAACAAACATCTCTGTTATATTAAATGGCAACTCTACAGCAAATCTGTAACAGTTGATTTTATTAACTCAGATTTATTCAGTAGTCTTTAAGGAAATTCTAAGTCAAGAGTTTTTAAAGTAAATAAATCGAAGTTTTTTTTAGCATAAATAACCCATAATATGAATGCAAAAATATACCATTAAAATTTGTTTTGAACTTATTTCAATGTTAAAGACTTTTGAAAATCTATTTTAGGGAAACATCATAAGATAATAGAACATGGGCTTTGGAGTAGGCTCATTTCCAAATCTAGCATGACCATTTACCAGCTCTATGACTCAGGGAAAATTATTTAATCTTACTGAGTTTCAGTTTCCTCATTTATAAAATAGAAGTGATGATTAGGATCTCAGAATTATTTTGACACTGATCTCAATTATTTTTAGTTAACATAGGAAACAGCATATTACATGATACATATAGTATACTCAAGAAATTTAAGATTAGGAGTACTATCTGTATCTCTACATGAGTTTGTTCTATGAGTATCTATTTTAGTTCTTTCAGCAATCTTCTGAGGTTAGTTTAGTCTCACTTTACAAATAAGGAAAGTACTAATGAGAAGGGGAACATTACTGTCATGTAACTAATGCGTGCTGGGACCCAAACCAAAGTCCTTTTTCTTAATCTCTGTGACACACACTGGTTCTCAACCATAGTAAGAGAAGTCAGGTCTGTGTTACAGGCTTAGATCAGAGCTTGAGAGCCATTCAGAGGGAAAATGGAAGAAAGGAAGTCGTGAATGAGGACTTTAGTAAAAGGAACTTAAAAATACAGTGGTGGTGTGTATCTGGTAGGTATAGAAAGAGAAGCGTTCAGACAAGGGTGACTAATGACAGTAAGGAAAGTGGAATGTCTGAGTCATGCAGCAGGGAGGTTTCCTTTGGCAACTGCACACTGCATTAAGCACAAGAAAGAATAGATTGCTGAAGAGTCTGTCGCAGCACTGATACATGAGTCTGAGGAGAATTTTTGCTTTCTATTTATTATCTTCTTTTCTAGATGACTCCACACCAAAATATTTAAGATGCCACTCCCTTATTCTTACTCAATTCATGTCTCAGGTGTATATTCTGGATCAATAGATTGGTTTGTGGTCAACCCTTGTTTTTATTAGTCTCCATGGTTTGTTTTATCTAGTCAGGATGCTATTCTCTAGTTTGAAATTAAAGTACTAAAAGAAATCGTTTGAAATCAGCATAATAAACTAGAGTAAAATTGAAAGGCTCCATTTATTAGGTACAGTGTCTCACTGCAAGAAGTTAGCTTTCTCCAAAATTTTTCTAATATTGCTTTATATTGGGTTAATTTCATTTCTCCTACTCTTCCCCTCTCTGCCCCCCACTTACTATATTAAATACTAATACACTAAGTTCCATGGTAAGAGTAGGAAAGTAGAGGAAAGTAGGGCTGGGGATTTAGCTCAGTGATTAGAGTGCTTGTCTTGCAAGTACAAGGCCCTGAGTTCGATCACCAGCACCACAAAAAAAAAAAAAAAAAAGAGTAGGAAAGTAAGGGGACATTAGATTCTGTGACATGGAGGACAGGGATCCAATTAAGAGACATACGTGAGCTGGTCTTTGAAGGCATGTGACAGTGCTGGGAAAGGCGTCCTAGACAAAGGAGCAGTCTGAGGAGTATCACAGGTCACTCGGTGAGGCTACCTCGGAGCAGCCCTCGGGAGTCTTGATGCGGCTACTGCAGACAGATACGATTCAGTGCGAGTGCTTCTACAAGAGGGTTTACAGTTGTCACCTACAGCCGGTAGGCAGCCAGTGTCACAGTAACGCTAGAAAGGCAGGCAATAAAAAAAGAACTCTGCAAAGTGGAGGCAAGTTTGGAGTCTAGCATGGGGGAAAGCCGCATTGTACCTTTGTGGTTCTCCACCTTTCAGGAAACTTGCTGTCAGGATCTTTGTATGATGGAAGTTGCTTTCTTTCCGGAGATTGCCCTACTTGCTTGTTTTCGGCTGCTCTGCCCTAGGTGTTTGATTGCTCTGTTATGCAGCTATCCACTGATCCTTTTAGTAATACATTGAATTTATTGAACTTGTACCATGTGCCGTGCACTGTTCCATGCTCTTTATGTGTTCCAAGTCATTTAATAGCTTTCTTCTCATAGGATTTTACTTTAATGGTCTCAGTGACTTCCTTATATGTTGTAGAGGCCGAAGCTGTGAACAGCAGGGTAAACTGGGAAAGTAAATATTTAGCATTAGTAAAGGCAGGCCACAAAAAGCAATAGTCACATATTAGTATGTCTGCTTCTTAAATCCGTGGCTTACTTACCTAATGTGGTCATTTCTACCTACTTTCACTTCTCTTCCTTCTCTTTTCTTTTTTGGTTTTTTGTTTGTTTGTTCGTTTGTTTTTTGAGGCATGTTCTTTCTCAGTTGCCCAAGCAAGGTTTATAATCTTCCTGCCTCAGCCTCCCAGAGTGTTGGGATTAGAGGCATGCATCACCATATCTGACTAAAAATCCTTTAAAAACTAAGATTATTCATGGTTATATTTGATATACTTATTGAAATAAAGAAGGATAAATTACAGCTTAAATTTTCAATTTTCATTTGTAAAGACTACCAATTACCAACTTCTGGCATTATAAAATCAGTTCTACAGAGGAAATATTTCTGCTTCAGCATGTTTGGTTGCATGTTGCTATTCAGCATAACACCATATGCCAGAGAAATATAAAATTTTTTGTATATTTCCTTTGCTGATATTTTAAGACTTTAACGTTTTGAGTCAAATGGGAGTTATTTTACTTAAATTGAAACTTTCAGGTATAGTCAGTTCTCAAAATTTAAAAGCAGTAGAAAAATTTGGTATAAACCATTGAAATAGTTCATTCATTCAGTAAATAGTTAAATTCTATTACATGCCTGGGAGCATGGATAGAAGAGTTGTTAGGGAATGATATCAGAGAAGGGGGTGTCTGTATTTGTGAAAATAAAAACAATTACTAGCCTTAATAAACAACAATAAATTATACATCCACAAACACCAACAACTAAATACACATCTGTAAGTGAGTAGCTAGATGGATGGACAGGACACATATCTACTGCATTAAAATGGTTATAATTAACGATGCTTAAATATTATGTTATCTAAAGGAATATTAACTTTTTAAAATTAAGGTTGACAAATTTGCAATGGAAATAGAACAACGCCGAGATCTGAACAGTACCATAGTGCATGTTGACATGGATGCTTTCTACGCTGCTGTAGAAATGAGAGACAATCCAGGATTGAAGGACAAACCCATTGCTGTAGGGTCGATGAGTATGTTGGTAAGTAGGTAAAGATGAAAAACAGAAAGCACATTTCATAACATATTCGAGTACACTTGCTGGCTCAGGAAGGGACAGCCTTTATGGAGGTCTACCAGTTTGTTGAGGACTTTTCTGGATGCCTCATATGTGCTCAGTTACTGAATCCTCTCAACATGCCTTCAGGTACTAATTTTTAATTCCATCTGACGGAAGAGAAAACAAATTCAGAGAGACTATTTAGTAACTTGCCCAGAGCTATAAACCGGTAAAATGGTAAAATGATGCTGTAGCTTTCTACTCCAAATTAAATCTTTCATGAGTGTCCTAGATAAAGAGAGTTGAAGAAAGAAAGGAAAATGTTATTCTGAAGGAGAGGTTTTCAAACTATAGCCTGAGGGTCGTGTCCAGCCTGCATCCATTTTGTAAATAAATTTTATTGCAACAAAGACACAACCATTTATTTATTAGTATTGTTGCACTAAACAAGCAGAGTCGAGTAACTGCAAAAATTGTATGATCTCATACTAAGATTATTTGCTCTCTGACCTTCAGTAGAACAAGCTTGCCACACCTAGTATTTGACAGATTTCATTAATGTGGTCTGTAAATAACTTTTCCCATAACGCAGTCTTTGCTTTTCTGATTCCTGTTGCTCTCCTTGTTGCTCTAACTATAGAAGGTAAAGGAGACCAGGGTAGCTGTATGTGGCTGAAAATCTCTTGGGTATTAAAAGTAGGAACTAGAATAGATAGATTTTAGTACTTTAAAAAAGTACTAGAGAAATCAAGAATTCTTTCTACTGCTGACTCCTTCCAGTGCTTTAGATAGCTATAACCCTAATCCTTACTGAGTTATTATCATAAAACTCTAATCGAGAGTTCTTTATCTCTGCCCCCATGAATATTCAGATAACTGGCAAGTCTGGTTCTAAAACAATGTCTATTGAAAGGACACTTTCTCCCCTTTCCTATGAGTCACCAACAAATATTTGGAAAAAGGTATTTAATTCTATAAAGGAGATAAAATAATACTCTATTATTCTACTCTAGTATGTGTCCATATGTGTATCATACACACACATGCACACGCACATGCACACACACATGCACACTGTTAGTCATGCTACAACTAAAGCCATTGTTCTTAAAATCTACAAAGTATTTTCTTCCTGATAATTTGTATCCTCCTCAAACTTGGTTTGTATTTCCAAATTCAAAATTATTATTTACTGTATTTAAGTAGAGATTACCCCTCTTGTATGCTGAACTAATAGAGAATTCCCTTCTAGTGAAAATTGAAGCATGGCTATTTTTATCATAGTAAACTCATAAAAGTATATACAAGTTAATAGGAGTGATGACATGTTCATTTAAGTCTGTTACACATAGAATTCTTTTTTTGGTGAATTTTTTTGGATATTTGAAATGTTTTGAGTTGGCACTGAGAACGGGAACTCCCTGGCAGCAGGTTCTGCTACAGTGTAAGAATCCTTTTCAGTAGATAACTACGTGCTTTCTCATGACTATACTCTGAGCGAGTTCAGTGGGGATAGTTCAGCTCCGCTCTACCTGGATTACAGACTGGAGGCCAGCCTGGGCAGTTCAGTAAGACTGAAAGGGGACTGGGATGTAGGACTGCAGAGTGAATTCAATACCTAAATTCAATCTCAGTGCTGGGAAAGAACAAAAACAACAACAAAAAACAGAACCCCAGAAAAGCTGTGAAAATATTCTGGCTATAATAATTTATAGTCTACTACGAACTCAAAAATTAGAGGAATTCATACGTGAAATTTTTTCTACTGTACTGTAGATCTAGCTTTCACATTAATTCCACTAAACTTGTTTATATTTAAAACCTTAGTTTGTTTTTCCAGTGCTATCTGCATTTTCCCTTCTAGAATGCTGACCAAGAATTAGCATAGCTTTGAGTACTATCAAGATTTTTTAAATTCCTTTTGAAAACCATTTACAGGAAATGATATTATTCTGAAATAGTTCTTTCATTTAATAGATTCTATTTTGTATTTCTTTGAATTTCAAATAAGAATTCCATTCAGGAAATTTTTTTTTATACTGAAGATTAAATTCAGGCCTTTGCACTGACCTATACTTCCCAGCTTTTTTTTTTTTTTTTAATTGTGAGACAGGTTCTTGCAAAGCCACTAAATTGTCCAGGCTGGGCTCAAACTTGCAAGCCTCCTGCCTCAGCTTCCCATAGTGCTGGGATTATAGGCATGTGCCACCATGCCCATCTTGTGAAAAAAATTTAAAATAAATGGTACTATTGTCTGTGACATTGACATAGACCATTGTTAAGTATCAACACAAATAGGATTTAACTAGTAATTTTCATTTTTTGGTTCTATCTCCTAGTCAAAAAAATTGAAATTTTAAGAAACAAAATATAAAATTTGAAGTTCTGTTTAAGCTTTAATCACTTCTTTTTGGAGACTTAGTTTGACTGGCCAGGTATCGCACCTTGGATTTTTTTGTTTGAGGTGGAAGATTTTCAAAATTCCAGGTAGGAAAAATTCTAAAAGTATACTTCAGATTGATTAAGCATCCCTCATTCCTAAGGATATTTAACCTGTATTGTACTATATTATAATTTTCTATTTTTTTGGTGCTATATTGTAATTTTCTAAACTATTACTTTTATGTAACAGCTATACTATTTGTACAGTCCTATTACTTTGTAACTATTCTATACTACTCACTACACACAGTACTTTTACTTTCATATAGCACCATTCGTTATTGTCTAGACTTTGATATATACTGTAAGTATGCCTTGAAGCTAATCAAGCTTAGTTACTGGAAATATGAAAGAATATTTTTATCAGCACAGTCTCAATTCTTAGCTGGTTATCACCTTAAAAACAGGGAGAATGGCAGTGAGCGAAGGTCACAGTATCACAGTACCATAAAGTCAAAATGTGGCTCAACACAGTGGCCCATAAAAGAAATGCCCTTGAGTTGAAAATGGGCCTCAGCAGTGAGTTTCTTGTGAGTGCACCGATCAAGGTGTCCTTTTGGGTTTGTTTATTTTTCCCATGTGGTCAATTATTTTTCAGTCTACTTCAAATTACCACGCCAGGAGGTTTGGTGTACGTGCGGCCATGCCGGGATTTATTGCGAAGAGGCTGTGCCCACACCTCATTATAGTGGCCCCCAATTTTGACAAGTACAGAGCTGTGAGTAAAGAGGTAAGTTTATGCCTCGCCTCTACTTCTGTCTGTCATGTCTAGAGTCAACTCCAAAGGCCTTGGTGCATCAGGTCTAGTCCCAGCTTATCCTTCTGGTCTCATCTTCAGCCATCTCTTCAGTTTGCATATTGAACACAGGACTGTGGACAACACCTGGAATACACCATTCTGTTCTCCGGTACACAGAAATACTTTCCAAGTATTTTTCATCTGCTTAGAAAACTTATCTCCCAAAACTTTGAATAGCTCTAATTATAGCATAAAATTAACTGTAGCTTTTCTTTCTTATTGTAAAATATATTTGTTTCTAGAACTACCTTATGTTTGTAATTTAAAGAATCTACTAGTGGTTGGTTTCATTGTCTTCTGAGTAAACGTTTTAGCAGTGTTTTTATGCAGTGGAAAAACCATTTGTTTTGGTCCGCTGCTTCTCTCCCTCCTGCCTTGTGAAGATGATGAGAAGTGTGTGTCTAAGAGACTGGGAGTCAGAGAGGAAAGGGATAATCCATTGCTTTGAAAAGGAATTCTGACAGGTAAAAATATGATTATTTACTGAAATCCAAAAATTTGAAAAACTGCCATTTTCTTTATTTTTGATGACAACAGGCCTATCATACAGTGCTGGCATTTAATTCTTGAATTAAAATTTGAGAGTACTACATCTACTTTTGTACCACACTGCCTTTTTTGGGGGGAAGTGCTGGGGATCGAACTCAGGGCTTTGTGCTTGCTGGGCAAGTGCTCTACCACTGAGCTAAATCCTCAACCCCCTACATTGCTTTTTGACTGCCATGGTAAAACACAGTGTGTTAAAGACTGTTGTGTGTGGTGCATGCTTGTAATCTCAGCTACTTGAGAGGCTGAGGCAGGAAGATTGCAAATTTGAATCTGTCCTGGGCAACTTTAACAAGACTTGATCTCAGAAAGGACTAGGGATATTGCCCAGTGATAGAAACCCCTGGTTTCAATCCCTGGTACTGTGAAAAGAAAAGAAAAGAAAAGAAAAGTAAAGAAAGCAAATCTACCATCTGTATGGAAACACTTATAAAATTATGGTGCGCTGCTTATTACCAGTTGGACATACATGTGATCTTTAAATTCACTGCTTTTAATTTTTATTCTACCTCATTTCCCTTAGAAATTATACCCCAGCCCAAATTTTAAAACTAATTCCTTTATTCTTTCAAGAACAATCTTGTGCCTACTTCTGAAAGGGGTGGAGGGGGCAAAACATGCATTTACTATATATTTTTTTTACTATATTCCTAACGAAAGAGGTAAAATGCTAAACTTGAAATATAGACTTTTAATAAGTAATATACCCTACAAAAGCCTAGCATGGTGGCAGACACCTATAATCTCTGTACTCTAGGAAGCTGAGATAGGAAGGTTGAAAGTTTGAGCCCAGCCTGAGCAATTTAATGACTTAGTGAGACCCTGTCTCAAAATAAAAAATAAGAACTCAATAGTTTTTAGTTATCTTTAGTCTTTTTATTTACACAAGTTGGAAAATCTTCAAATTTCAGTAATCTCAAGGTAGTTAATTTGTAGATAACAAATGAATTATTATGTGTAAATTAACATAGATATATTACTATTTCTAGCTTGGTTAGAAAACTTGAAGATCCATTTTTTATTTTATCCTAAATATTGAAATAGCTTTAACTGTTCTTGGAGTTTTCAGTGCTTGGTTTTTATTGGAACATGTCTATTTGAGTTCCTGTAGCAGTATCCTGTGGATAGGAAGTTTGTACGCACAGTACTCAACCTCATCTCTAGGGAGTGCTTCTCATTCAGAATCGCAGTGGGCTGCCAACTACAGACTTTCAGAGTTTCATTTTCACTAGAAAGATTCTATCTGGGTACATATAAAAGTCATTTTCCTACAAGAACAGAGCTATTTAAGGCACTCTCCAAGTAAAACTATGCCAAGTTTTATATCACCATTTTCTAAAATTCCCCTTGACTCAGCTGTTCATAATTATATTGAGCTAAAATGCTTTCCTTTTATAAAACAAAGTTTTCTCATGATATAGTAGGCAGCTTTTAAGTGATAGATGAAGTATAATTCAGCCAATATATCTTGTTTTTATATACATAAATAAATAAATATAAATATAAAATTTTGGCAACCATTCCCTCTAATTACAGCTAATACCTTGGTGGTAAAAAGAACAAGCAACCACCATCGTACAGACTTTCATAGTTTAATGTAATAAAGCTATCTTCTATAAAAGGGATTTCTGGATTATAGAAACTATAATTCTATTCTTTGTTTGTATTTTATGCCACTATGCTCTCCAGGCTTTCCTCCATCATTTAATGTAACCATAGCATTACACTATAGATTTTGTCATCTTTTCTAGTCCAAGAAATAAGAGATCTTCATTTTCTTTAAGGATACGTGTGTGTGTGTGTGTGTGTGTGTGTGTGTGTGTGTATTTAGTGAAGCTTTGTGTGCATGTTACAGTTCATTGAAAACAACTGCTTTCTAAAGCAAAATAGTACCTTTATATAAGATTATTCCTTTTCCTTTTTAAAATGAACAAAACCCATCAAAAAGATGAGACAGAATAGAATCCTATCATTCCCGCTTCTGCTTGCAACTAGCTACCTAAAACCTTAATCATATTTTTCCTGTGCCTACCAGATTGATGGTTTCTGAGATTTATTTGAATTGCTTTCTACATCTAGACATAAGCGGCTAAATAGAGAGAGCATCAAATGATGCTATTTCATGGTCTTCTGCCTTCATGATCTATTTGAATACAAAAGAAAATTTGACAAATATTCGCTGGTGGTAAATTATTCATTCCTTAAATCCGTGAGCTATTGATTGCAGCATCATTAGTGTAGTTGCAAAATAAGGATATTAATGTTTCTTATCAGCTGTGTGTGACAGGAGGTTTTTGCTGTGGCAGCAAAATTTAAACCTTTTTTGTTCCTTTTGAAGGTTAAGGAAATACTTGCTGATTATGATCCCAATTTTATGGCCATGAGTCTTGATGAAGCCTACTTGAATATAACAAAGCACTTACAGGAAAGACAAAATTGGCCTGAGGATAAAAGAAGATATTTCATCAAAACTGGAAACTCGGCAGAAAATGGTAAGCAATTTATTAGAACTATCAAAACAATGAAACAGAAAAACAACCCTTGAATTAACCCAGTTAACTCATTAGCATGCGTAGCTGGTAGGATTAGATGTGTCTTTATAAAAATGAAAAATCAGAAACTTAAAATATCTGCAGTGGATATTTTAGTTAAATGTGTAGACTATCACTTTTAAACAAATGCTGTTGTTAAATCTTCAGGCTTTGAGTCTACAAAGTCTGTCATATTAACTACCCAGGTTAATAGCATATCAGTTACTTTCTTAAACTGTAACATAGGTTTAGATTGCGTTGAAGCTGAGAAAGTTCTTTATTTAAGGTGGCCTTTTGTGTGATGTTGATAAAAGTTAGATTTTAAATTTTGGTATGTTTAACCTCAAACATATCAAATACTGAGTAATTTTATTTTTCATTTCCCAAGTTGCCTATAATCTGCCTCTAGTACAGCAATTATGACAGTTTTCACCTCTTTCAAAATTAATGCCTTCCCTTTTCCTTCTTTACACCTCGTTATGACTTATATACAGTGAAATGTTATTACTCATATTCAGTGAAACAGAAGTTTTATAACTCTACAGGGTAACCCCACTATTATCTAACCAAAGCAATGCCAAGAAACATGTAGATATTACATATACTGCTGCCAGCCTTTCGCCAAAGGTGTGATGACTTAAAATGTCTGTGTTGTCCTGGATGAAACCGGGCATGATGGTACAAGCCTGTATTTCCAGCATACTCGGATGCTGAGGCAGGAGGATTGCAAGTTGGATTCTGGCCTGGGAAACTTAGGAAGACCTTGTCCCAGATTTCACCTGGGTGGAAACATGACCCGGAGGGGTTTGCTCATAAACCACAGCCACATTTCGTGTGTATAACGTGGCTGCTTCAGAGGGGCCCAACAGGGTGGGCTTTGTAACTTTCCTTGAAGCAAAATGGTGGACACGATGGGATAAAATTCCTAGTCTCCCACATTATTTGGAGTTCACATCATTTGGAGCAAGTTTAATCTAGACATTGAATTATAACTTCATTACTTAAACCTAGAAGGGGTAGGTCTTTCCCTTTTTCTTTAACAGAAACATTAAACAATAAGTATCTCTAGACATAGAGGCTTGGAGCAAAATATTTTCCTGCCTTGGTGTAGCCTTATTGTTTGGAGATGTGACACCTGAAGCCTGATGTCACTTTACTTAAAATTTCAATTTATTACTTCCTTAGTTTCCATAAGGGAAGAGAGGCAGAAATCATTACAGGATTCCAACAAAGCATTCCCTGTAGGCAATGGCCCCTTCTCTCTCTTCTTTTTTCTCTTCCTCCTCCTCTCCCTCCTCTTCCTCTCCCCCTCTCCTCTTCTTCCTTCTCCTCTCCTCTTCCTCCTCCTCCCTCCTTCTTGTGGTACTAGGGGATTGAATCCTGGGCCTTCCCACTGAGCTACATCCCCAGACCTTTTATATTTTATTTTTCTGGTGGGTTTTTTTGGTTGTTGTTTTTGTTTTGTTTTGCTTTGTTTTGGTGCTGGGAATCGAAGTCAGGGCCTTGTGCTTGGAAGGCAAGCACTCTAACCACTTAGCTAAATTCCCAGCCCCTTAGCTAAATCCCCAGCCCCTATATTTTATTTTTAAATTTTGGGACAGGGTCTTCCTAAGTTCCCCAGACCAGAATCCAACTTGTGATCCTCCTGCCTCAACCTCCCAGTGTGCTGGGATTCCAGGCTTGTACCACCATGCCCAGTTTCCTGTGGGCTTTTTATAATGATTACTTTTACTCTGTTTAAAAAAATTACATTGGGTGTAAGGTAGATGTTTTTATTCTCTATTGAAGTCCTTCTCATTTATTATATGTTTAAACTCACTATGAGGATGTGACTTCTTAGTTTCTGTTGTCTTTAACATATTTATTTGTGTATTACCCTTTCCGTGCATTTCATATTCTTAAGCAATTAAAGTGTTTAACTTTTTTTCCTCATTTCTAAGTCCCTGTGAGGTGGATTTTCAGGCCCATCCAATCTCAGTGTGTTGGAGGTGTGGAAAGTGGTTGATATATCTTTCTTTAAAAATCATACATTTTTGTACAGCTTGTCCCTTTTCTACAAGGGGCTTCTCTTTTAAAATTGTATTGCTAACTACCACATCTACCTACAAATAAAATAATTATTTAATGTTTACTCTGCCATATCATTGTGGATGGTAAGTGCAGGCTGTGTAAGAAACTGAAGTCACACACACTTTTTTAGCACTTGCAATGCAAATGAAATGCTTTAATCCTGGTGTTGTACTCTGATTACTTCAGTTATGGGAATTATAAAGGCATTTCATTCCAGAAGCAAATAAGAGGGCTGGTAGCTTGCCAGGCACACGCCAGGCCCTGGGTGACTTCCACTCAGCCCCCAGGGAAGAAGGTTCCAGGCAAATAGCATTTCAGCTGTTCTATGCTCTTACTGCCCTCTGAGTTGTTCTGAATTTTAAAGATAGAATATGGAAAATGAAAAGGAACTGAAGCACATAAGTAACAGCAATATAAGTTTGAAAACAAATCTCATTGTGGATGTGGCCTAAGGATGCAGATTTGGAAGACATCTGTTTGTAATTTAATGTTCATATTACACACTGTAAAATGTGAAACTAATTGGTATTTCATTTACCTTATCTTTAGAAAAGTTTTCTGAAGGACTAAGTTCCTTTTTCAAGTAGTATACCTTCATATATATCTTGAAGTTTAATTGAAGAAACCTTTTACTTATTTTGGAAAACTTCTCTTTAATGGATTTTTTCATGAGGATATTTTAAGAATCAATGTAGATTTCAGTGTATTTCGTGGCCCATTTTTTACAAATGCAAATAAAATGAAGTAATAACAGATAGGTATTTTTACTTGTAACAATAATAGCTTACAGGCTATTGACAATAATACAGTTTCTAAAAAAAAAATAATAATAATACAGTTTCTTTGCCTTAAACTTCTGTCTTGGCTGATCCAGTCAGACCCTAAGACTTTGTATTAAAAAAAGCATAACTTTCAGAGGTAACTTCCATTTATTGCAAATGTGATAAAAGTGATACTTTGTATATAAGTCAAAATTAAAATCAGCATTTGAAAAAGAAAACTCAGATTCACATTTGAAAAGTTTCTTCCATGAATGAAAAAAAAATTTTCTCTCTCAAAACAAAACTTATTTTTTATGTATAATTATTTTCTATTGTAAAAGGTCTTTTCCCCACATTCCCAAGTCCTTAATAAGGGTCTTTTTCCTCATTGAGAAGAATAAAGGAGCAAAAATTTCATTTTTTTTTTAAAAAAAAGTAATGGTTTTCAAACCTTAATGTGTTTTACTAGGATATTTCCTTTTTTTTTTTTTTTTGGTTTTATAAAATGTAGCTTTATTTTATGTTACTCTGCTCCTTTTTTAAATGTACACTATGGAAAGGAGTAATAGTCTTTTCAGAAAAACCTGGACAGTGTTTTCTTTATTAAATCGTTACATAATATAAGCACCTCTGAGTTACATAATATAGCACTTCTGAGTTTGATTCCTAGTAACAAAACTAAATTAAATTTGCTTAGTCTTCAGAAATAATGTAGGATAAAAATAGAAAAATGAAAGCTAGAGAAAGAGAACTTAGGGAAACCTAACTTAAGCAGTATGTAATTCTTAAAGATAGGATACTGTTCTTGTTTGCAATTTAGATGAACCAGGAAAGGAAGTTAATGAGCCGAGTGAACATGACGGGTCCGTCTCTCCGCTGCTTTTCGAAGACAGTCCTCCTGATTTGCAGCCGAGAAATCCCTCCCAAGTGAACTTTGAAGAACAAAACAATCTTCAAATACCGCAAAATTCGGTTGTTTTTGGAACCTCAGCTGAGGAAGTGGTAAAGGAAATTCGTTTCAGAATTGAACAAAAAACAACGTTAACAGCCAGTGCAGGTATTTAAAAGGATATTGGTGGTCACTGTGTTTTGAATTTCCAGACTGGCTAGTTCGGGTGTAATATGAGTAGTTTGAAGATGTAGTATCATTTTACTTACCTACTCTTTGATTCAGCTTCTAACAACTTTACCTATTCAGAATAACTGAATATACAGGTAATTTGAAATTAAGAAGAAAAGCCAATGGGCCCAAAGGAAAAAACTGTCACACATCTCATATAGTTAGCATTTGGTAACCTCAAGTGTATTTTAGTTGGTTTTGTACAGAATGATAAGTTTTTCTTTGGACAAGTTCAATTTTGTCCTAGATGAAATCGCAGGAGAAAACCCAGAAGGCATCAAGGTAAAGAACCCACTTCCCCAAACTAAGCCAGATGTGGTAGCACACACCTGTAATCCCAGCACTCTGGGAGGCTGAGGCAGGAAGCTTACAAGTTTGAGTCCAGCCTGAGCAACTTAGTGACTTAGCAAGACCTGTTTCATAATAAAAAATAAAAAAAGGTCTGGGGATACAGCTCAGTGCAGACCCTGGGTTCACTGTCCACTACTACACACAAAAAAGCAAAAACAAACTAAAAAATGCAAACAAACCCACCAACTAGCACCATAGCAATTTAAAAATATCTAATAAAAAGGCAAAGTAGCTTTTCATATGTCATTAACCCATAAGGGCATCACTATGTCTTAGCATAATAAATGATATTAATCATGAGGAACTATAGAAAAGCATGAGAACGAGTAATAAAGTTTAGAAAGGTAGGTACAAAAATTCACAAAGGATGAAAAAGTTTTATTATCATTGTCTCAAATATACTGCAACCCAGAATCTGTTTTTTTTCTTTATAAGGGTAATTTTTACAAAAAAATCCTTTAAAAAAAATAAACATCTATTCTAAATTATCTGGATAGATCTGGATAGATCCGGATCTTTTCTAAAAAGCCATTGCAAAAGAACCATGTGTTTATTTCAAAGGTAATAAGTAAACTAGTAACACTTAATATTACTCAGCTCAGAAATTCCTTTTAGATTTTAAAATATCATGGAGAATTAAATATTCCTCATTTCTCCTGCGATAACTAATACAATTCCTTTTCCTAAAACCCTCGCAACCCCTGGGGAGATAGATGACAATCATATATTATCTATAAAGTAGCATTATGCATCATTTCATATTATTTATATTTAAACATTTCTTTTGTTTTATTACCACATAATTAAAAGTCTTACATATCAACTTCTTTGAGTCATTACAATGTTCTTCTTTTAAGGCATTGCTCCCAATACAATGTTAGCAAAAGTGTGCAGTGATAAGAATAAACCAAATGGACAATACCAAATTCTCCCCAACAGACAAGCCGTGATGGATTTCATCAAAGACTTACCCATTAGAAAGGTGAGATTCTATATACTATGTAGTATTTGTATATATACTATGACTTCTAAAGAGATACTAAGCCAATGATAATTGTTCTTTGCTGAAAAGTTTTAAAATGCTAGGCAACAGGCAAGAATTCTAATGGATGACTGAATGGGAACTTGAAGAAATCTTTCTGTGAAATCCTTAAAATAAGATCTGTGAAGCTTATTTGCAGGAAATTTTTAAGAAAATGATAGATAGACTTTTAAGTGAACTTTTGCCCACGAGAAACGAAATAAGAAGTGTACTTGAAGGAGTACTTTCAACTAACTTAATATTATCTTATTCTCAAGTCCAGATTACTACCAGGTTAATAAGTACAATACTTACAGATATTTAGGATTTTAATTGTTTTTGACCAAAAGTAGACCACAATGATTCAACATGTTTAAAACGACTAAATTATCCCTCAGGGATTCCAGAAAAAGTTGTATTTTATTATTCTTTAGAGCTTCTGAATTTTTCTGAATATACCACTCTTATTTCTTTACTGTAACTGCTCTATACACTATGTGATATTCTAGGACTTGCTTTCATTCATTCATTCAGATGAATGAATTTAAATGAAGGATTTTTGAATGCTCAGAAAAAGGGCTCTGTCAAAGCATACAATGTATGTGATCACTGGATAATATACATAAGAGATAGCTATAAAACAGTGTTTTCTAATGTGTTTTTCAAGGTACAAATAGGTATCCAATTTAAAAGAGGGGTCTGGGATCAAATAATTTTGGAGTCTACTACCCTTGGGTAGGTTCTATGTATATATTAGTGTATTAAAGACTTCTCAATCTTGTAGTAAAATATTCCATTTAAATTTCTTTACCCATGCTCACTTGGCAGCACATATACTAAATTTCTTTACCTACCATTCCCTAAGTTTATATGCCCACAGAGCTCCTTTTTTAATGTCTTTAAAAATTTCATGGAATTGTACTTCTGGAAATGTGGCCAAAAAGTAATAAACACAGTTTTCTTACATGACTTATGAAGATACATTATTCATACCTTTTATTGATTGTAAGAGCTATAATAAGATTATAATTTCAGTTCTGACCTTAATTTTTTAAAAACCTACTAATAATAAATATTGATTCTCTTCTAGGTTTCTGGAATAGGAAAAGTTACAGAGAAAATGTTAAAGGCCCTTGGAATTATTACTTGTACAGAGCTCTACCAACAGAGGGCATTACTTTCTCTCCTTTTCTCTGAAACATCTTGGCATTATTTCCTTCATATTTCTCTGGGTCTAGGTTCAACCCACCTGGCAAGGTATTTACATTTATAGTCGTTCTGCTTTTTTTTTTTTTTTTTTTTTTACCTTTTGCTGCAATATCAGTTTTAGCCATTGAGATCAAGGCTGTAAAAATAAAACATTGTAAAATTCTTTTAGACGAGTTTAATTCAGAATATAACATGTAAACTAAAGTCAGCAGTTTGGATATGTTGTATAGACAGGAAAAGAAAGAGTAAGAACCAATGTTAGATTGTTGACTTCAGCAGCTAGGTAGAAGGATGAGACAAACAGTAGTTATTTCCTTTTCTATCCCTGCCTTGTTCTTTGTTCAAAACACAAGAGGAACACTGGTGGTCAGGGTGTTGAGAGAAGAAGGATGGCTCGTATTTCATAATTCACCCTTTAAACAAGGAGACATAAGAATTATTCAAAAGCCTTAATGAACTAACTGTATTTCATTTCTTTTCCAAATTAAATGATTCATTCGCTTAACACTGCGTACTTTATATTAGACCCTGCTCTGGACACTAGGGGTAGTAACTGTGAGGAGAGCAACATCCTGCCTTCATGGAGTTTGCACACTGGTGTGAGGGATAGGAAATAACCAAGTGAATAAATAAGAAAGTAAAGCAGAATGAGGGCATAGAAAATGTGGGAGTTGGCAGAGGTCGTACAGAGGCAGAGCCCTGAGGAAGGCAACCGTACAAGGTCTAGAAAAGGGAAGAGGTAAAGAAAATTCTGTTTTAGTTACTTTTCTCCTGTTGCTGAGACAAAATACCTGACACCCAAAGTTAAAGGAGGAAAGCTTTATTTAGCTCACAGTTTGTAGGGGTTTCAGTCCTTAATCGGCTGGCTCCAAGGCAGGGTGGCAGGGCAGACAAGCATCGCAGAGGAGAAACAGTTCATGACAGACAGAAGGCGAAGCAAGCAAGGGATGACCACACCTCTTTCTATCCTTTATATTTTATCCAGCCTACTCAGGGCGGGTAGCACTCACACTCTTAATCCTAGTGCCCTTGATCCTGGCAGCATCACACACTCTAAATCCAGCCACCTCTGAAAAAGCCCACCTGTGACCACATGAGGCTTTGAAGGGACACCTAGACACAAGCCATAACACAGGCCCTGGGTTTTCTTTCAGTCACTTTTTCATCTAGATTTAAAAAGATGTAACCTGTAGCCAAAAGGGTAAACTGTTGGGCATAAATGAAAAGAAGGGAATTAAAAAGAATGAAAATCATGAACGTGAGCCCTGAGTACTATTTTTACAATTTTGCCATCATCCTGTCAGCTTTCCCTCAAAATGACTCCTTTACATTCTTACACTTAAACTAAAGGACAATAAAATCACTGTGAATGCCTATAAAATCAGTTAACCAAGTAGGCCTGTTGTATCTTACAGAGATTGCAAGGCTTGTATTACCAGTCTCATCTCTTTCTGCTCTTCGTTCTTTTGAGTACACAGTTATGTGACTTTGATCTTGAGTGGATATAGTGAAAGATAAAGACATCAGAGCATTATAAATAAGCCATTGTTTAAAGGAAATAGGAAATAAAACTTTCTTTTTAATCTAAAAATTACTCTTATTTCCATGGTGCTTGCAAGTAATATAGTTAGTTCTAGTATTAGAGATTCAAATAAGCCTTAGAAAGCCATCCTTCCCCTCTGTCTATATTCTCTATTCTCCTACTCTGCTTTGTTTTTTAATCTGAGTGTTGCTTCCTTTCTAATATATTCTGTATTTACTTCTGTATTTGTTTTCTCTGTTTCATTCCATTGGGATGTAAGGCTCTTAAGGGTAAACATGTAGTCTATTCCATTCGTCCCTCTATCCCCTACTTCTAGAACACTGAGTCATAATATGTTCACTGAATATTTGGAAAATGAATAATCTACGTATTATTTCAACTTTTTGGTTGGAATTACCCTATCAAAAAAGCTAGAACCCAGCCAAACTAGCTGGTTTAGGTTTCTAATCCTCACCCAACTGCTGTGTTCCAAATTCTGACTGAGGTTTTAGAGTACTATAAATGAATAATGAATTGGCTTACAGGTGAGAGAAGATAAATATACTATCCCCCAAATGAGATAATTGATATTAAAGTATTTTAAAATGTAATTACATCCTATAATTGCAAACTGTTACACTACTACCTCCTTTTAGTTTTAGTAGAAGCAACTTGTAACATCTACCTATTTTTAAATTTGTTTTCTTCAATATATAGACTTGATTCATGACATACAAACATATTAACATCTTATCTGTCATTTGGAGGCCTTTTTATTTTTAGATTAAAAAGAAAAACCTCATACTTGGTGTACAAATTTTAATGAAAAAATTGAAATGTCTATTGTTTAATGTGTTAAATCCTCTTGGTTGACCAAAAGTAACTCAGTCTTCTTTGAGAAAGAAAGTAAAGACTTATTTCGTTTTGTTTTCAAGGGATGGAGAAAGGAAAAGTATGAGCGTTGAGAGGTAATGTGTTATTTTTAATTGTTCATAATTAATGTTATTTTATTTTATTTTTTGGTGCTGGGGCTCGAACTCAGGGCCTTGTGCTTGTGAGGCAAACACTCTAACCACTGGGCTAAATCCCCAGCCCAATTAATGTTATTTTAAACTAATTTTTAGATTAATTTTTAGCAAAACATCACTGAAATTAAAAATATTATTGGTGAAAGACAAAGATCACCTACTTCAATGGGCTTATGATTGTTAAAGTTAAATGAAATCTTGATGAAACTATTATTTGAAGAAAGCTGTTATCTTTGAAAAGCATCTCAATTATTTCTTCAAAGCCGCAAAGTTCCATGAAACACTGAAGAACTACTGACATAGTAGAGGGTTGCATTCATATTTATGATGTGTGATCAGAAAAGCTGAAAGGCTTTTATAAGACAACACAATAAATGGCTTTGATAAAAATTGCTGTTTTAGACAGCGATTTAACATAAAAGCAATCAGAAAGAAAGAAAAGAGTCATCTGATATGAGATAGTATTGTGTCCAATTTAATGAACTTTTCTTACTAAGAACACTACTTGACATACAGGAATATATTTCTATTTTTGTGACATTTGGTATGGAGTAGAAGAGAGAGAGGATGCAATTCATAGTCACACACACAAAGAGCTATCTTCTACGTGTGGGTTCAATCCCCAGTACTGAAAAAAAAGAAACTAATATGTAAAGAACCCTTATAATCAATAAGCATCCATTGTACTAGTAGTAAAAAATGAACAAAGATCTAACTAGCTAACAGTAGAGGAAACTAAAATGGCTCTTAAAATATGTAGAAATATTTCTATTTTCATTTGTAATGAAAGAAAAACATCAAAAGTTCCCTGAGGTAGCATTATTCACTAATCAAGTTTAGCAGAGATATCTAACATACTCTTTTGGCAAACAACGATAGTGAAAAAGGTGAAAAAGGCATTTATTACTTTCTTATTGCTCTTGTAACAAATTGCTACAAATTTAGTGGCTTAAAACAACACAAATGTATTCTCTTATCATTCTGAAGGCCAGAAGTCTAAACACCAAGTTGTTGGCTAGGCTCCATTCCTTCTATGGGCCCTAAGCAAGAATTCATTTCTTTATGAAGAGCTTCTAGGAATGACTTGCATTCTTTGGCCCAGAGCTCCAGCCAGCATCTTCTCTTTCTCTGACTCTGACCTCCTGCTTCCTTCTTACAAAGACCCTTGGGAATTCAGTGGGGGTGCACATGGATACTCCAGGATAATCTTCCATCACAATTTGCTCACACCTGTAAAGTCCCCTTTGCCGTGGAAGGTACTAGATTTACAGGTTCTTGGGATCAAGTTAGAGCATCTTAAGGGACCATTATTTGGCCTAGTCACAGACGAATGTGTACAATACTTTGATCCCTTGATTCTTTTTCTAGGAATTCATTCCATGGACGCAATCACATGTCATTTTACCTGAATAGATGGTTACTCATTGCATTTTTATGCTACCAAAAGATTGGAAATAACTTACATATTCATGCATAGAGAAATTTTAAATCATGTTATATCTTTAAATTAGAATATTATGCAGCTATATAAAATGAGGAAATTACTTATTGGGAATACTCACCAAGATAAATTGAGAAAAGCAATGTGCTAAATAATATATCTACTATTGTACCGTTTATGTTAAAATGAGGGGACAATGATTGCTTCTTTGCTTATACTGTGTATTTGTATATTAGCCTGTTTCTGTTCCTATAAGCAAATGACTGAAGCTAGGTAACTTTATAAAGAAAAGAAGCTCCTTTAGCCTGAAGGCGAAGGGGTGAGGGTTCACATCTACTAAGGGCCATCTTAGCACTCCAGGGCAGTGCTGGCCATCACTCGGCAAGGAAAAGGGGCATGTGTGTGTCTGATCTGGTCTCTCTCCCTCTCCTCATAAAGCCACCTGGGGGCTCCACCCTGGTGACCTTCTCTGATTCTAATCACTCTCCAAGTCAGATGGTTTCAACCCTTTTAATACCTCACACCGGGGGTTAAATTTCAACACATGAACCCCGGAAGGCACATGCACACTATATCCAAACCAGAAGAGTGTGGATTATTTTAGGAGGAATTCATACGAATAAAGAGCTGGTGGTGGAGGCGTAGTTAAAGGGCTACACCTTTAACTGATCGTGTTCAGACTCAGGAAACGCAGGCGAGGGCGGGGACTTAACTCGGTGGTAGAGCGCTTAGCTAGCAAGAGCAAAGCCCCGAGTTCGATCCGCGGCGCCAAAAAAAAAAGTCTCGCCCGGATCCCGGAATGGTGGGCACAGGGCGGTGGCGGAGAGGTGTAGTGGATGATGGGCCGCAGTACTTTGACCACCGTGTGAAGCTCCAGGCGCGCGGGAGGCGGCTGTGGTGCTGGGAAGGAAACTGGCAGATACGGACCTACCAAGAACTACCTCGGATTTTCCTGCTTTTGAAACTGACCTACCAAGAAATGAGTTTGAAAGACTGCGTGACAACCAATTACATACATTGCTCAGCGTGAATCTGGTCTCTCCAGCCCCTTATGTGGCCCGGTCAGAGCGTCAAGCAGTTCAAATTGAGAACTGATGTCACAGCACAGATGTAATGCCTGGAAAGTATATAACGAAAATCTAGTCGATATGATCAAACATGCACAGAAAAGGCTTCGGAAGTTAAGGAAACATTTTCAAGATGTAAACTGGCAGTGTAAGAACCTGCAGCTCACAGCTGGATCTAAGCTGAGAGAAATGAAGTCAAATTAGGTATCCTGGTCAGTAAGAATTGTGACATTGGGCAGACTGTTATGCAACTAGAAAATGAAATCTGTCAAATTAAGTAGCAACAGGGAGGAACAAACAAAAGATTAGCTTGCTGAATAGAAAGGAAAAAAAGTTGGACTGTCAAAAATATCAGGCATCTAAACTTTCTCTGAACCATGAAGGACAACAGCCTCTCACAAAAAAACAGTAGATAAAAGTTGAGAAACCGTAGTGGATTCTTGTATTAAATTGTGTCTGTGAAATTGTATTTGTGAAATGAAGATTATCAACTTGGAAAAAATAAAGCTGGCGACATTGGTTGCCACTAGGTAGAACAGAAAAGCCGCTGATAAGGTTAAAAGGAAGACTTTGCTGTACTCATCGCGCTGATCTCTCTTTAGTGTCGTCCTCCCTAATGTTAATATTCTCTCTCAACTTCTTTCAACATTCTTCTGAAGAGGAATTCAAAATTTCTACATTCTTATCAGCCCTCTATTTCCAGTTGTCTACTAGGCAACGCTGCCTACATACTATAAACCAACACCCTAAGTCTACTTGAAGATATTTCTGTCTAGGAAACCTATGTGCACTTATTGGAATGATGTTCTCATTTGTTACTTTCTTAAAATAGTCTTCTGTGGAAGAATTTATATGTATAAATATGCCTTATGTGTTTTAAGTTCTAGGGATGTTACCACTATGCATCGGTGACTTTAACCATCATTTAAAAAAATATTGTAGAGAAGAAGGGTATAAAATATCTCCTTTGTCAATCAGTTAACCTATCCAAATGGTTTTCTATTATTTATATAAACCATATATTTTTGTATTAATCATATCTTAGTTCATCTGAATATTTATTTTGTACTGTAGAAAATGTATCTGAATGTCTGACTATTGAAATGTACCATATTGTTCCCAGAGTGGTCTGAGTTGTAGTTCACTTTGTGCAGTAAAATCATTCTTGTCTCTCTAGGACATTCAGTGAAATAAGCAAAGCAGAAGAACAGTACAGTGTGTGCCAGGAACTTTGCAGCGAACTTGCTCAAGATCTCCAGAAAGAAGGACTAAAGGTGCTCTTAGTTTCCAAAAATGAGTGCATTTCAATAGGTGCAAAATCAGTTACACTGGCATCAGAGAAAAGGGCAGAGGAGAATTTCCCTAGAACTGTATTCATATTCTACCGATGTCCTCCCGATTGTAATGTTTTTCTCAAGTAGACAATGACCGTCAAAATAGGTATTTTGTTTCACAGCTCTAATCCAGGTTGCTGAATACACTGAGAACAAAAGCCCAGAATGCTTTGCACTTTCTGTTTGATAATCTTCCCTCACAGCAGTCCACATTTAGTACGTATTTCCCAACACTCTCAAATCAGAAGTGGTGTTATTACAAAGTATAATATAAATGCATTAAAATTTTATTACAAAAAATGGAGCATCTGAACATTTTTCTTATAATCCTTCTGTATCATCTCTCAAATATAAAGAGTTCTTTTTTTTTTTTTTTTGGTGCTGGGGATTGAACTCAGGGCCTTGTGCTTGCAAGGCCAGCACTCTAACCACTGAGCTAAATCCCCAGCCCCAAGAGTTCTATAAAAGTATTTAAATAAACCTTAAATTTTAGAATCATTATAGATCTGTAGAAAGGTTGCAAAAAGAATATGGAGATTTCCAGTATACCACTCACTCATTTTCCTCAATTATTAATTTTAGTACATTGTCAAAAGAAAGTGGCTTTTATGCATTGTTATTAACTAAAATTCAGGCTCTATTTGGCTTTTACTTGTTTTTCTATTAATTACCTCTCTGTGTTCCAGGATCAGTCCAGGAAACTATATAGCATTTAGTTACCATGTCTCCCTAGTTGTCTCAGGTCTGTGACAGCTTCCTAATCCTTTCTTCTTTTTCATGACTTTGACAGTCTTTTTAATTTTTTTATTTTTACCAAGAACATGTATTGGTAGACTTTGACAGTCTTGAGGAGTACTGGCCAGATCTCCTGGAAAGTGTTCCTCGGTCTAGCTTCCTCAGTGGTTTTGTCACAATTACAGCAGGGCTGTAGGTTTTTAGAAAGAAGGCCATAAAGTTGAAGTGGCCTTCTCATCATATGCTGTCAGACCCTGTATGGCAGTCACATTGTGCATGATGGTTCAGTGGCATTAAATACAGCAGCCCTCGTGACCATCTGTCTCTGAAGCCTTTTCATCATCCCCAGCTGAAACTCTGTGCCCGGAGGACCCTTACTAAATAGGGAGCTCTTACAAATAAGTTGTTTAGCATATTGTCTGGTTGTAGTAGGCACACAGCAAGGTGAGCATTCCATAAGACCTTTTCAATGAGGCGCCTTTAGAAAGATTTTTCTTTTCCTGCCCTTTTTAGGTACTGAAATAACCTCTAAAAGAGATTCAGTGAAAAGAAAATGATCAGTTAACACTGCCCTTTATATAAAGATATTGGTACCTTTATATTTGTTGGGGAGGAGAATAATAATTATTGGCTAAAAAGAGATTTTTATATTATAGATTGTAATTATTCTTTATGACAATTTTCATTGCCACATTTTATAAATAATTGATTCTATTTCCATATACTTATATGCACATAAAGACCTTCCTGAATTTTTTTAATCTATAAATAACTTTTTTCTAGACATTAGAAAGCTTTATGTAATGATGTATTCTGTGTGCTATAGGGTCGAACTGTTACCATTAAGCTGAAGAATGTGAATTTTGAAGTAAAAACTCATGCATCTACAGTTTCCTCTGTTGTTTCTACTGCAGAAGAAATATTTGCCATTGCAAAGGAATTGCTAAAAACAGAAATTGATGCTGATTTTCCGCATCCCTTAAGATTAAGACTTATGGGTATGACTTTTCTTTTCTTGTTTTGTCTTACATCTGTTAGATTTTTACCAAAGACTTAGCTTTGGAAATATTCCGACCTCAGTTGTACTCCGTGAACTTGTTTGGTAAGTTCTTTCTGTGCCACTGCCATTTGTCTTCATTCTTAGAATGATGCATGGGAAGCAGATCATTAGTTTAATACTGGTATAAATCATTTAAAGTTGTTCTTTTCCCCTTCTTACGTATTGAAATCTTTGGAGCAAGATATGGTTCAAAATTCAAAACTTCTCACATTAAAGAAAGCATGTAATCTGGGAGTCTGGAGCAGCACCTCCTGACCCAAAATCTTAATATTTCTATAGCAAAACAAAAATATTCAGATGGCAAAGACTCTAAGTTGTATCACATTAATTCATTCATCATCTGTCTCTTGTTGCTTGCAGTTTTCAGAACTTTGTATTTCAGAATTACAGGTAAAAGATTGTGAAACTGGGAAACCACATCTCTAGCCACTACGTGGTAAAAATAAACAAATAAACTATGTTTCTAAGATGGACCCTGAGAGAATATATACATTGTAGATAAGCACTCCAAATGCCTTCTTTACTGCTAAGAATTGGCCATTATTCATACTTTCCTATATGAAAGATAGCACACAGTGAAATCAATTGAATAAAGTTTTAATTAAAAGAGACAAAAGGCAAGTACTGGGGTAGGGATTTAGCTCAGTGGCAGAGCACTTGCCTAGCAAGCACGAGGCCCTGAGTTCGATCCCCAGCACCCCCCCACACACAAAAAAAAGGCAAGTATTTACAGAGGCTTTTTTCACAATTGCCAAAACTTGGAAGCAACCAGAATATCCTTCAGTGAATGGATGAACTGTAGTGCGTCCAGACAACAGAACAATATTCAGCACATAAAATAAATGAGCTATCAAGCCACAGAAGAAACTTAAATGCATATTGATAAGGGAAAGAAGCCAAGCTGAAAAGGCTACATCTACATGATTCCAACTACAGTGGTACCTTGGTTCACAAACTCGATTCCTTCCACAATTCTGGTGCAAACTTATTTGGAGGAGAACAGAATCAAATTCAATACGTAGGTTCAGTACTGACCTTATGGGGAAATTTGATTTGGTTCTTGTCCATTTCATGGAAAGAATTAAGTTCATGAACTGAGGTACCACTTATAAGGCATCTGAAAAAGATAAAACAGTAGAAACAATAAAAAGATCAGGTGCTGGGCAAGGTGGCACATGCCTGTAATCCCGGCACTCAGGAGGCAGAGGCAGGAGGACTGCCACTGGTTCAAGGCCAGTGTAAGCTACATAGTGAGTTCAAGCCCAGCCTGAACGACATGGTTTTGAGACCGTGTCTCAAAAAACAAAAAAGATAGGTTATTTAGGTTGGAGAGAAGGAAGGGGTGAGCAAGCACAGCATGGGGGCTTTTAGGCAGTGAAACTATTCTGTATCATTCTGTAGTAGTGAATACATGTCATTTAAATTTGTCTAGACCCCAAGAATATACAAGCATGAACTCTGCGACTGTGGACTGTGGCTACTAGTGTGTCACTGTGGGTTCATCCCATGACAAACGTGCATCTTGGTGCAGGGTGCTGATAGGGGGGAGGCTGTGCATGTGTGGAAGCAGAGCGTATTTGGAAATTCTCTGTACCGTCTGCTCAGGGTCGCTGTGAACCCAAGGCTGCTCTTTAAAAAAACAAAAGCCTATTTTTTTTTTTAACAAAAAGAGCAAAAGAGTCTGTACCCGATTCCAGTTATTTTGTATTTAATGACATTATATGTCATATACAAGTTCAAAGTCCTATGTAACCATGCCAACTCCAGTGGAATGTTGATATTTAAGGATACCCAGTTTTATAAAAGAAAGCAAATTTGTATTCATAAAATGGGCTTTGAAAAAGCCTCCATACCCTGCCCCAGTATAGGGGATCGAACCCAGGGCCTTTACACTGAGCTACATCTCCAGCTTTTTTTTATTTTATATTTTGAGATAGTCTTGATAAGTTGCTAAATTACCCAGGCTGTGTTTGGACTTGTGAGCCTCCTGCGTCAGCCTCCCAGAGTGCTGGGAGTATAGGCTTGCATCACCTCGCCTGACTAAAAGCATCCTTTAATTAAGAAAGTATTGGGCTGGGAGTGTAGCTGAGTGTAGAGTACTTGCTTCGCCTGTGCAAGCCCTGGTTCAATCCCCAGCACCGCAAGGAAAATAATACCTGTATCTCTCTTTCTTTAACTAGCTTTTTGCACATATGTCATAACAATATTATATAGAATGTTTTTATGCACGGGGAGTGAATTGGCTTTGTTAAATTTTCAGTTCATTCATTGTAATTGGTTTTATTTAGGTGTTCGGATATCTGGTTTTCCCAATGAAGACAACAAAAAACACCAACAAAGGAGCATTGTTGGCTTCTTACAGGCTGGCAACCAAGCTCTGCCAGCCACTGAGTGGACAGTAGAGAACACTGATAAAGATCAGTTTGTAAAACCTCTAGACACATCTCATAAGAAGAGTTTTTTTGATAAAAAACGATCAGAAACAAAATGGAGCCCCCGAGACACATCTAAATGTGAAGCTGTGGACAGACGAAATTTACAGACATCACAACCACTCCAGTCTGTAAAGAGGAACGCAAGAGAGAGTTTAGAAATGTCTGAGAGTTCAGGCAGCTGTCAGATATTTACTTGTCCTGTTTGCTTTAGGGAGCAAGGAAGCATCAGTCTGGAAGCCTTTAATAAGCATGTGGACACATGTCTTAATGGTCCTTCGATCAGTGAGAACTGGGAAGTGTTCACGTCGTCACATGCTGCTTCTGCTGATGTTAACCAGAAAGAAAATGCACATCCTTCTTTTTCACTTTGGGAGAAACAAGGTTATGAGACCCTTCAGGAGAATGTAGAAGTCACTTCAGAAGACTGTATGGATTTGGCAGAGACTAGAGACAGCTCATCAAGAGTAGGAGGTGTGGGCTCCTTAAGGAGCAAGGCCGGCAAAGAGGAGCATGCCAGTCTTCCAAGCAAGTCCTCTGGTATCGCGTCATTGGAAAGTGCAGTCGTTGGGTTGTCGAGCAGGCAAGAATCCCTCCAGCCTTTTTCATTTAAAGTGACAGCTGGTCAACCTCTAGTTTGTCCTGTTTGTAATCTAGAACAAAAGACTTCGGATCTTACCCTGTTCAATGAGCATGTGGACATTTGCTTGAATAAAGGTATTATCCAAGAACTGAGAAATGATAATGTTAATCCAGTCAACCAACTCAAAGAAAGCTCCAGAAGTACTGGTGAGTTTGCATTCATTGAAAAGAACATCACTTTTCTAGAAATACATTTTATTAAAAGGAATGAGATTGTTAAATCTGAGATGCATAATATTAAAAGGGTAGTTTGTATGTGCTGCCATTTAGGAAAATGTTAATTACTTAAGCACAAGTTAGAATTAACTCAAGCCGATAGCTTTTGAGAATGTAAAGAAAACTCTGATTGGGGTTTAATTTAGCACAGAATGAATTCAAAAGTTTAAGGACCTAAATGATGTAATTAAAAAAAAAAATTCTTCAGAGAACAGTTACCAGGCTCCATGGGAAATTAATTGTATTTAGAGAACCAGGAAGCGTCTCTAACTTGTTTTTTGGTAGTGATGACTCTAGTCAAATTCCAAAACTAAAATTAAGTGTGATAGTAAACCTAGTAAATTACAAAGAAAGTATGCTATAATGTCATTTTCTGGTATGTATAAATATGAATTGTGTAGTACCAAGGAAACTTTTAGTATTTTTAGTAAGTTTTAACTTTTTGAATTTGTATAAAGCTTTTCAGTTATTTTATGTTGGTCATTATGGAATTTCTTGACTTTTTATACCTCCAAAGGTACCTCAAGCAAAGTACAGAAGACTGGAGCAAAAGCAAAAAGGTATGACTAATCTAGCTTTAATAATGCTAACTATAAAACTATCATGTGCTGAGGGGGTCTCATTTTTAGGAGATGTTAAATTTTGCTTTTATAAATCAAGAAACATTTTTAAAATCAGTTGTTTGCAAAATCATTGTTTTATATTTCCTCCTGTATTTTAATCGTGTGTTCTTTTCCATTCCAGGCCAGGACTGATGCCAAAATACTCAACATCAAAGAAAATAAAACCAAACAATCCCAGACATACCCTTGATATATTTTTTAAATGAACATTGAACACGTTTTCAATCATTTTTCATTGAAACTTGTTATTTTACAATCAATGAATTTATTCTTAGGAAGGCAACTACAATAATCCCCCAAATGACATTTTCTTTTCTAAGACTTAGGAATATGTATTAATTTATTTCTTTATACCATCTATTTGTAACCCTGAGAATTTTATTTCCACTGTTTATCAATTGCAAATCAATCCTGTTAGAGATAATTTTAAAAAAGAAAATAAATGGTATCCAAATGTGATTTCCTTATTGTACTGAATATAAACACATTTATAAAGGCTCTCAGGTGTTCACACAAACCTATGTTAGCACAAAAATTTTTCAGTGTTTACCCACTTGGTTTACATTGGACTGCTGTTATTTGGTCCTGTGTCTGCCGATATTTCTTGAACATTCATAATTAAAACTCATTACAGGGGTCAGGGATTTAGCTCAGTGGTAGAGTGCCTGCCTTGCAAGTGCAAGGCCCTGAGTTCAATCCCCAGCACCCCCCAAAAAACTCACCACAAGTTCTCTGAAGAATATTAGCCTAACAGAACTAGCATGAGTGGTTTTGTTACTTGCAGGAAGATAATGTCACAATGTCATCTGTCTTAGAAGGACTTTTGCTTAGGATATTATTATACTTGTTTTGTTTTTCTTATTTAAAATTCCTTTATCTTATGAAGAAGCACTTGATTCACTTTTGAAAAATACTTAATCTAAGATGGAAAGTATTTTTTTTAAATATAGGACTTTTAATAGCATTGTTTCATTGCTTACCAGTTGTGTTTTTGAAAAGTACAAACTTTTCAAAAAGTACAAACAACTAATAAGCAATCTGTAAAACAAGAGAAATTGTGTAGGCACTTTATTTCCATTCTAACCCTCAAGAGAAAAATGTGCAATTCAAATGCTTCATGCGTATTAAAACCTTTCTCTTGGTTGCATTTCTGTCATATTTCTATTAATATTTGCAAAAGAAGACAACTTAATGGTGGTTATGTTAAGTGGTTACTTAACACTTTTGTGCTATCAGTGTATTCTTATCAAAAAACATGATTTAATTGGAACACAGAGATGGAAATCACTTTTGTTATTGCTTTATGGAACCGAATCCTTTTTCTTGTTTTTTTCTTTTCCTACTTTTTGTATTTTAGCTTCTTATCTGCCTATACAAGGAAATAATATTTGAGGGATAGCTTGATTAGGCCAAACTGGTAACTTGACTTTTTTTTTTCTTGTGCTGTGGATTAAACCCAGAGCCTCATGCATGGCAAGCAAGCACTGCACCAGTGAGCTACATATACTCTCAGCCCTTGCTTATTTACTTATTTAGTTTTAGACAGGGTCATGCTAGATTACCTAGACTGGCTTCAAACTTTCAGTCCTCCTGCCTCAGCCTCCTGCGTGGTTGGAATTACATGTATGCCCCACCACATCTAACTAATAAACTTGACTTTTAGTTATTAGATTATTTAAAATTAGGCTCATGCTTGTTAGCAACAGTCTCAAGCCTGATGTTCTTATACACATGGCACACGCAAAATGATAGAATTGTAATTCTTGATTATGTGTTTTACTTATGTAAATTGTGTATAAAATTAAATTCAATGAAATTTAATATATTGAAGAAGGTAGCACCACATTTAATTGTTTTCTATATTTCTGGAAGTTTTTTATTGTTTCCAACATTAGAGTAAATAGTAAACTATTTTCGTTTACATAACACATTTAATTAAATGTTATCATGAGGTGATATTTAATAACAATTTTAAATAAAATTTTAAAATTCTAATTGATCTGTTAGCCAATAAAGATGATTTCCTTACTTTTCCACCTTTTCATTTCACTTCATGATGCTTTTATTCTTGCTTTCTCTGCCCAGAATTCTCTTCACTTTTTTACCATCTGTTTTGTTTAATACATTCAACCCATTTTCTTTTTATTATAATTTTTATTTGGAGCATTTTTAGAACATATAGCAAAACTAACAGAAATAATAATAAGCATCCATCGTCTTCTTTACTTAGGGGATCACAATATAAAGAACCATCCAGAAGAACATATTTGCAACACTTACAACCCGTAACAAAACAAAGCAAGCAAAAATTAGTAGCAAGAATATTAAATTGATTCTTATGAATCAGAAGGAGATAGTGAATCAAAATTTGGACAAAACCTGGGGATTTAGCTCAGTGGTTAGAGTGCTTGCTTTGCAAGCACAAGGGCCTGAGTTTGATCCCCAGCACCAAAAAAAAAAAAAAAAGAAGAAAAGAAAAATTTGGACAAAAGACTTTAAATGATACTTTATATGAAAGGAAATCCAGATGATGAAGAAATGGGAAAATATTCTCAAACACATTAGTAATTTGGAAATGAAGCATAAAACTACAGAAATATTATATCCCTGCCATAGTCACAAAAATAAAACAATCCAATAATTAGTTTTCATGGTGATGGGAACTGTAACTTTAAAAATAATCACTCTGGAAAACAGTTTGTCCTCTAGTAAATTTAATAACTTTGTCCTCTAGTTAATTTAATAAAAACTGGAAACAAGTAAAAATAAAACTTTTCATCTGACCAGATATTGTGTTTGCATAATTTTTTTAAAAAGGTTTATTGTGGCTCACTTGCCTACACTTTTCATAAATGTGTATTTAGTAGAAAGTTAAAAAGAGCAACGATCAGTGTATAAAACCTATGAAATAGTAATATCCAATTAGAAAATAAAATAATGTCATTCATATGAGACCAAAAATCTCCAAGATACCTTTAGGGAGAAAATCTGTCAAAAATGTGCAAGGATTTGAGAACTAGAAAATATTACTGAATGATAAATAGTGCATCTGAGTAAATGAAGAGTGATCCTGCTCGTGAATAGGAACAATGACTATCCAGAACCATTCCCTCAGAATTATTCTGTATATTCATAAAATTCAAAACCCTTCATGATTTTTCTTAGAAATTAGTAAATAGACCTAACATTTTAAATAGAAGAACAAAGCCCCAATAATAAGAAAGTAAAATAGGCCCTCTTAGATTTCGAAATCTGTTATAAAGCTATAGTGATTAATACAGTGGTATTGGGATAGGGATTCACATTTTAAATAACTCAAGATTAAAAGTATTGTCTACCCAACAAATAGCCCTTGCATGACTGATTATAGTATTAGTCAGTTCCTAGTGGCTTGGACAAAATGGCCCACACCTGCAATTTAAAGGAGGGGAGGTTTATTTTGGCTGATGGTCGGTTCATGGTTTCAGAGGGTTCCATCCATGGTCATCTGGCTCCAAGGCAAAATTGGCAGGGTGGGAAGGGCCATGTAGAGGACAGTTGCTCTAACCATGGCAGCCAGGAAACAGAGTAGGCAGGAGTGAGGGGTAAGAATAGACCCTTCCAGCACATGCCTATAATCCCAGCATTCGAGACTGCAGCAGGAGAATTGCTGCAAGTTCAAGACCAGCCCAAACCACACAGTGAGACCCCGTGTCAAAAAGAAAAACCCTTTCAGGTCGTACACCCAGTGACCCACCTCCTCCAACCAGACCCCACCTCCTAACCCATCACCTAGGACAGAGATGCAGACCTTTTAGAGACCAAGTGCCCAACCTGCAACCCAAAACCCACTTAATTATCGCAGAGTGCCAGCACTGGAATTAAACCTGAATCCTAACGCTCGGCTATTGGGGCAACTTGGCTTGTGGGCCAGCAAGGCTCCCCGTGCCCACTGTGGCAGGCATGCCATAGGTTCTGATCCAGTCACCTTTCAGAAGCCCCACCTCTAAACCATAATGAGTACTCACTGAGAGAAAACAAATTCGATTCCTATCTTACAGTGTCAGGAGTCTCCAAGGCCACCCTCAGTTCTGATTATTTGCCAGAAGGATTACAAACCTCCGAGAAGCTGTACTACTCATGGTGACAGTTTGCAAAAAGATACGAATTAAAATCAGCTAAAGGAAGAACATGGACAAAATTCAGGAGGAATGAGGCACGAGGTTCCAGATGTCTCCCGGTGGCATCACATGAAGATGCAGTTAATTCTCCCAGACACAGTGTGTGGCCACACATGCAGAATATCGCCTACCATGGAAGCGTGCCCTGTCCTTGGTCTGCAGAATTCTCCCGGGAACTCGGTGACACAGGCATGCAGCACACCACGTGACGGGCCTTAGCAACTCGAGTCTCAAGCCTTCCAGAAAGCTATTGATGCCTCATGGCCCAGAACTCAAAAACATGCATTTATCCAGGCATGGTGGCGCGTGCCTGTAATCCTAGCACTCTGGCAGGCTGAGGCAAGAGGATTGTAAGTCAACATAGTGAGACCTTGCTTTGAAATTACAAAAAAGTGAAAGTCCTGAGTTCAATCCCCAGTAGAGCAAAAAATAAAAATAAAAAGACAGGCATTTACCATAAGTCAATTAATTGTTAATATAAGCTCTCTTATCAAGCTAATACAATGTGTCCTAAGGCCTTAAGCATATCAACACATTTTTACCAGACTGGATAGTCCAATGACTCAGTTTCACTGCTCAGGAGCTGGTCAAGGGCCAGTGCCAAAGAGAAGTTTTTCTTTGGAATGTGTAGGGCTTGGACAGCCTGAGCCTGTTCAATCAGCTTTTTACTGTGCTCTTATAAAATGAATGTCACTTTTCTAGAATTGTGTTAGAATAAAGAATAAAACACACAAAAGATCTAGCCAGGCATGGTGGCGCATGCCTGTAATCCCAGCACTCAGAAGGCTGAGGCAGGAGGATTGCCATTAATCCGAGGCTAGCCTGGGCTACAATGTGAGTTCAAGGCTGCCTTGGGCTACATAGTTAGACTGTGTCTCAAAAGAAAGCAAGAAATAAAGAAGGAAAGGAAGAAAACAAAAGAAAGAAAGGGGGACATTTTCCTGCCTCCTTTATAAAATGCAAAGAAATTTCAAATCCATAGCATAATTTGGGGGTAACAGGTAAGGATGATGACTTGTGCATTTGGAGTATATCATTATTAGTGTATAATTCAATAAATAAATAGGCCTAATTGTTCCCAATGTATAATCTTCAATGGAATTCAAAGATCTCTTCATATCAATCTTTATATTGTTCCTGTAATACACAACTGTACATCTCACCCCAATGTTGTTGATAATAGCAACAGCAGCATTGTAATGAGTGTTTATAAATCTGAATAGTTCCATAGAAACTATTAATTTTAAAGTTAGTAGGGAATTGCAAGGCTGATGAACTTACTGAAGAAGTGATCTTCAAGAGCAAGAGATTTTAACACTGACGTGGCAGTGGAAGCTGTACTGCAGAGCTGAAGCGGCTCGTGCTGAGGAAATGTAGGCAGAGAGCGTAAATGTTACCCGAGCCAGGTTCTGGGGTCGTAAAGCAGGAGAAATGTGGGTGGACCTAGAAGAGAAACAGGCATAGGCAAGGCTCTTTATTTGGACTTCTGCTCGAGCCGGAAAGGAGCTTCACTCCAACCAAGGCAGGTCAGACCAGCCGTTCTCCGGCCAGAGGAAGGGGGTGGCTATTATAGAAGCTCCCATGAGGTCCTCTAGGTGAATAAGGGCTTCAGACTTGCAGAGTTCCAGTCCTGGCTGGTGAGTATCTGAGCTCGGTTGTAGGCATCTCAGGGCTCAGCTTTGACTACTAGGGTAAGGTTGATCCTTGTTACTAGGTTGCGTTTGTGGCTATTTGATTTTTAACTTAGGGTCCTTGTGTGAGTTCTGGGTCTCTGTTTAAGTGCTTTATGGTTCAGGACAGGCGCGACCCCTGCAGAGCCCTTTCTCAGGGTTTGGATCATTCTATCTGCTTTTGGGTGGTTCCTGATTGTCTCATAAACGTTTATATAAGCAGATTGGAAGTAAAGGAGGGGGAGATAATTGAGAGAAGATGATTTTACTACCCGCATACCAGATTTTCTATTCACTGCCTTTACCTCTGTCAACCCCAGAGCTATTAATGGATTCTGTCTGCCCTCGAAGAACCCTTTGGAAACCCATTTCTTTCTATTCCCTTCGTCAAGTCCTTATTAATTGCCTGAACTCTGACCTTCCAAAGGATTTCTCACATTTGCTTGCTCTATATTATTTTTGGTTACTTTTATTGTTGTTGTTGTTTTGTTTTGTTTTGTTTTTTGGTGGTGCTGGGGATCAAACTCAGGGCCTTGTGCTTGCAAGGCAAGCACTCTAATCACTGAGCTAAATCCCCAGCCCCTTTGGTTACTTTTAAAAAACAGATTAGCCATAAACGATGAATTCGTAATCTCAACTTCATATTAAAAATAATCAAAAGCTCTCCACTCCAGGTCCAGGAAGTGGGCAGGATTGGTGATGATTTAGTACAGGGTAGTGACTACGATGATTTCAGTGGTGTAAATACTCCTACCTGGGTAGATTTCAAGGTATGTGATATGCACCAGTTCACGAAATTCAGGAAAATGTAACGACTCCAGCAAACCAGTAGAAGCGCGGTCCCACTTCGTCAGGCCAAACGCTTCGCCTCTTGGTCATGTGCCCCAAACACAGGCTGGGTCCTCAGAGCCAGCACCCTGCACAGCTTGTAGTTCCCGGTGGAGGGCAACAGATTTCCTCCTTTGGGCCTCTGTGTCCCGTGACTCCTTCTCCCCACAGTGGGCTCCCCAACCTGCACACCTGCTTGTCTTTCAACTCAGCCGAAGGGACCCTTCAGGAGAAGGCCCCTTTTCCTTTGGAAAAACCAGGCAGTTACCACTTTGTTTATGATGCAAAATTTTTTTTGTTTTCCTTCTTCTTCTTTTTTTTTTTTTTTTTTTTTTGGTGCTGGGGATCAAACTCAGGCCCTTGTGCTTGTGAGGCAAGCGCTCTGCCACTTCAGCTAAATCCCCAACTCTGAAACATTCATTGCTGTGGCTCTCTACACAGGTCTCTCACAAGACTGTGGGCTCTTAGAGATCGGGGCTTTCGTTTACATTTGAATTCCAATTATGGAGTATATGGCCTGGTACATAATAGGTGTTAATAATCATTTGTTGACATATAAGTGAATAAAAAGTATGTATCCAAAGAATGGTGTCTATGATTATTATTATTTTTGGTGGTGGTGGGGATCAAACTGGAGGCCTTGTGCTTGCAAGGCAAGGGCTCTACCACTTGAGCTAAATCCCCAGCTGGTGTCTGTTACTATATTGCTATTTTTCCTCTGAGAAGACAGGGTGGCAGCTAATGTAGAGTTACATTCAAACTGCGCTCTGAGGGGTGGACATTCCAGAATGAGAGAAAAGCATTTATTTTCCTTTATTGGATAATGTCTTGCTTTATCAATGTTTTATTACTATGCCCTTTTGCAGTGTCTTGGAAGTAGCTGGGTAAGGGCTCAAACTATGATGATTAACCTGGGGCTAAAAAATATTTTTGAGGAAATAATCCATTTTGAAAACCAAACTTGGAGCCTGTTGGATGAATATTGTGGGGCGGGGTGGTGCTGGGCATTGAACCCAGGATGTTCACTGTACCACTGAGCTAAATCCCCAAGCCCTTGGCTGAAATTTTTTTAAATGATGTTCCATTTTGGAAAGCAGTGTTATGTATGAACAAGCCCGGTGCTGGTAGGATTTTAGTGGACTTCACAGGGAGGTAATGTTTCTTCCCCCAGATCAAAAACTGTTCTTTCATTGTATAATTAAGGAACAATCAGTTTTGCTTTATAACACATAACTGGATTAACAATTGTTCAAGAAAACCTTGAGTAACACTACAGTGAGTAGTATTGGCAACATGATTCCATCTATTCAATTTAGGATACTGAGTTGCTCCCCTTCCAAGTGTGAGGGCTCGGGGAGATAGAAGAGAATTCAGAGCTGAACTGGAGTAACTCTTTCCTTCTAGCCTCAGTCTCTAATGTTTATTATTTCAAACTCTCATGCACGCTCGCACAGACACACACACACACACACACACACACACACACACAGGGGTGAGGAGGTAGGGCGGGAAGAGAGATCCCTAAATTAGAGACAAAATACTGAGCTAGTTCTGGGCTCAAATCTAATTCTGTTTTCTGAGGACCCAAAGGTTTTTGCGCTCCTGGAATCTACTAAACTTCCAGTTTAACCTCTGAAATCATCCACAAGTAGGAGATGTGCCAAAGTTTTGGGATTTTTTGTTTTGTTTTGTTTTGTTTTGTTTTGTAATCCATTCATGAAATAACACTGCTTAGATGCTAGAAATTCAGGGAAGATACTCTGATTGTCCTTCAATATTCTACTTTTCTGTCATGTTATTAGAATTTTGGCTAGGCCCATGATCACCCAGAATAGAATACTACATTTCTTCGATTCTCTCTTTCATAAAACACAAAGAATACCCAAGATGGTGAGTTCAATAGGTTACCACAGAGTGAGTATGGGCAACCAAAAGTCAGGCCTCCAGAGCACAGATAAAGGAGGAATTAATTCCCCCGGAAGAAAGAAGTCACCAAGCAACCCAACCCTGTGTGCCCAGCCTTGGTCCCGGTTGGAAGAAGAATCACCAGCTGAGACTGTTAACCTCAAACCAGTACACAGAAAGATTTGTATTCTGAATCCACATGAAAGATGTGATCCAGAAAACCTCAAAAAGGAACTTCAAGCAAAGTGATCTAGCTTGGTACTAGCCCTTGTGACCAGCAGAAGCAAATGTACATGTCCCAAGATGTTGAAATGTGGAAAATGTGTATTTCAGAGTTGATGAAATACAGTATGTTTCTTACTCTTGCAACTCGTAGGCGAGTACAGCCATATGACTGAACATTAGCCAGCGGGATATAAAAGGAAGTGGGTGGTACTTCTGAGAACTTTTCCATGGCTGTAGCATCTTCTTTACTTCTTCCTGTTTCTTTTTTTCCTTCTTCTTGTTTCTTTTCTCCATCCCGCTGCCTGGAGCAGCCGCGGTATCTTACACCCGAGCTAGGTTTCACATCTCAGGACGGTGGATATTGGGTTAGAGGGGCTAGTTCCTGAGGGCAGAGACACCCACACAGGCCTGCACACTTCCAGGCCTTTGGAAGGCACCACGTTTAAGCCATAGTTACTTGGGTTTCTCTATTGATTATAGCTGCATCCTAGCCACACAGGACGTAAGATTAAGATGTCTTTGTCCGTAAGGAATGAAGAGCCACCCGCTGGCAGTTTCCACTCAGTATGAGGATGATAATAAATGAACATACAAAGTGAGAACCTAGGGAGAGATCATCTAATAGAGTGAAGAGAAATCCAAGAAAGTGTTTTTAAGTACGTATGAGGGATCCTTGAACATTTGTTAAGCCTGAATTTAACATTTGACTTCAGAACTGAGCACATTCCCTTAGCCTCTCCAGGCCGTCTTCCATCAGGCGAGAAGCTAAAGACTTTGGGGCTGTTGGACGGATTATTGCTCACCTGGCTGAACTGTATTCCATATTTACTTGTTAGATATTTATCTCAGGCCTGGAACTAGTCTAGGCACTGGAGGGGCAGGCGGGAAATATCTTGCAAAATCCCTGTCTTCTAGCTCCTGTTTGGGGGCATAGTTGCTAAACAAACACCAGCTATCATTTCGGTGTCAAGTACTACAAAGGAGAGACAGAGCAGCATAGAGAATGGAGAATGAAGGCAAGGAAGAGTGTTTAGAATATTGTTTGATCTGTGAAGTCTCTGGAAGCAGTGACATTTAACCTGAAGTGTTAATGATGGGAAGTACAGCTAGGGGTGCGAGGGTTGCAGGCAGTGAGGAATGGAAACCTAATGACTCTGTGGCAGGACAGAATGGGGAAGAGTTACAGGGCCCCGATCGGAGAGATGAACAGGTCCAGATCATGTAGGGTGGTATCTCTTATGCATTATTAGCATACTCAGAATTAATCTTTTGGAGGGCTGGGGATATGGCTCAGTGGTAGAATTCATCTTTTGGTTGAGAACTAACTTGCTGTTTGAAACAGGGAAACAGAAAATAACATCCACAGTATAGTTCCTAGCTTTTCATCCAGCCCAAAGCTCTCAGAGAAATGAAAGAAAGGATGTTTGACCAAGGAGGGCTACAGTCCACATGACACCCTGCTTTCGGGTTTTTGTCTCATCTGTCGGATTAGAGTTAGTATCACCACATTTCTATTGGGTATATTGTATAAAATGATGGCATATTTTCTTCTGTCATTGATAGCCATTTAACAAAATTAAAGTGCTTGGCTCAGAATTAGTAAGCAATTTGTGTGCCATGAATTACTCGGATAACAATTCAGATCTTTCTGTAGTTAGCTGTATGATTTCTGTTGATGATATACTGGCACTGTTTCCGCTGCTGTTATTCTTTTGTACGTATACCTTCTGATTTTTAGAACTTTGTAAACGTACTATATATGCATGTAATTTTATGTCGTTTTCCATTTCCATATTATAAATATGTTCAACATTAGTACAGAACTTGTTATTTCTGTAAAATATTCAATTCAGTGTATTTGGTATGATTTTAATCATATCTTTATTGTAAATATTAGTCCCCTTTCACTTTTTGTTTTTAAAGGAAAGTTTGAAGTAATAGGTGGCGTTGTCAATACAGTAACATTCTGCCTTGTGTTTGTTTTTTCTTGGTAAAAAAAAAATTGGTTTGAATTTAAAATTTCAAATTTGGTGCACAACAATTTGAAGAAAAACAAATTTGAAAAGTATCTTGAAATCTTATGCTTTATATTAAATAAAGTACATTCGTAAACTCATAAGAATGTAAAATCGGTGAAAACCAAATTACCTCTTTCATTCGAAGTTTATCTGGGCGTCGGAATTGTTGGACGTGCTCTTGTATTAGTTCATTTTTTAAAAGAATTGCGTGCTTATCAAACGAGACACGAACACTCATTGAAAACAAAACTCTGGAAGTCCGTTTGCAAAGGGTTTAATATTGGAGCTCCTATAGTGTTGGTTAGAAGCGGAACCTCGAAGTTTCTCAACAGGCTGGGAAGACGGGTGGAGTACCCGCGCGAACTCATGAAGGCTTGTGGGCGCCACACCCGAAGGCGGGTTCCGCCCGGCCGGCGCCCGACCCGACCCGGCCGGCCCGGCCAGGCAGCGGCGCTCCGGCTCCGGCGCTGCCATGGACCCCGCCCCGCGCGCCGCCGCGGCCAAGGGGCTCCGGGGGCGTCTGGGCGCCGCGGCCGCCCGGCCTTGGAGGCGCCGGGGCCGCGCGCCGAAGCGGGAGAGGCCTCGGGAGGAGGCGGCGGCGACTGCAGGGCACGAGTCGCGTGAGTCGGGCGGGCTGTGGGAAGCGCGGTCTGCGCGGCCGCGCCGCGCCGGGGAGCAAGCGGGGACGCCGGTGAGGCCGGGTCGGCCCGCCCGCCCCGCGCCCCTCGTCGGCTGGATTGCGGCCGCGGAGTCCTCCCCGCCCGGGTCGGTCCCGCTGCCCGTCCGGCGTGGATGCGGGAGGCACCGCTCTTCCGGTGCGAGGAGGAGGCTGTTCAAAGAAACGATTAGGCCCTTTTGCAAGTAAGGGAAGCGTTTCCTGCACTGTTACAGCCGCATTCGCGGCCTGATTCGTTGGACCTCAGTCACCCAAGCTTCGGGCACTGAGGTTTTTAAAGCGCAGAGCGGCCATCGGCGCCTTGGGAATGGCGTGTAGCCTGAAGCAAGGAGGCGTCTGCGGACGCCGAGCAGGGCGTCGCTCGGGCTGGCCGGGTGGCCTCGTGTCCTGAGGACCCGCCTGGGAGCTGCGTGGGCATCAGGCCCTTCACGTGATGTTCTTACGGGGCCGTTTCTTCGGAAATGGCTCTTCAGTCAAAAGTATTCCAGATTCTTCTTGCCTCCGACAAAGAATCGGGCGAGACAAGCCGAAACGGTCGGTGCCAGAAAGTTCATTTGAAAGGTGTGAGGTGAATGGGCACGGGAGAAACCAGCTCTGCAGAGCGAACTAGGGCGGGCAACAAAACAAATACGGAAATCAGTGAGTGAGAACTCAAAAGGCGGGGCTGTGAAGGCCAAGAAACAGCGCGGTGTAACTGCTGCAGGGGCACAGCAGGACTTTAGATTTGGTGGTCAAGGCAGACAGGATACTTGGGCAGTTACCTAAATGAGAGGAAGGAACCAGCCATGGGAAATTCAGGTGGAAAATCATGACAAGGAACCTCCCGGCATATGCCAGGCAACAAGGAAATTATTTGTCTGTTTGTTTTGCAGTACTGGAGATTGAACACAGGACCTTCACACTGAGCTATATCCCCAACCCTTCTTTATTTTTTGAGACAGGGTCTCCCTAAATTGCTAAGTTGCCCAGGCTGAACTCTGACTTGCAATCTTCCTGCCTCAGCTTCCTAAAGTGCTGGATTACAGGCTAAAGTTGATATATTTTATAAAGAGGAAGATGACCACCCTAGCTGTAGCAGAAGTGGTGGGGAAGGAAAAGGAGGTCGTTGGAGGCTTATAGTGTGGAAGGTCAATGTCCACCACAGGCTCCACGGTGTTGGTGGCAGGCGTGGAATCTTGGTAGGCGGGGCCTGGGGGAAGGAAGTTAGGTCGCTGGAGGGCTCCCTTTGAAAGGGACGTGGACTCTGGCCCCTTCCTGCCTTTCTCCTCTCGCTTCCCTGCTGCCACCAGGCCTCCTCTGCACACAATTCGGCCATGTGTGCTGTGCTGCCACAGGCCCTGCTTGCCACAGTGGACTGAAACTGTGAACCAAAACACGTCTTTGCTCCTTTTAAGCTGATTGTGTCAGGTTCTTTGTCATAGTAGTGGAAAGCCAACTAAGACATAGAAGTAGGCAGAACCAATTCTTTCAAGGCCTTGTTGTCCTAGGAGAGAAACTTACAATTGGTCTTGTAGGCGTGTTTGTATTATTATCTCAGCCATTCAAACAGATGTACATTAGTATCTCATTGTGGTTTAATTTGGCATTTCTCTAGTGGCTAATGAGATATCGTCTGTATCACCTCTGGTTCCTCTTTATTCCACTGAAGTCTTGTATAGTTTTCATTTGGGCTGTTGTTTTCTTACTGTTGAGTTTTGAGAATTCTTGATCTATTCTGTGTATACATTATTTGGTAGATATGTGATTTGTAAATGTACTTCCCCAGTCTGTAGCTAATCTTTTTATTCTCCTAATAATCCTTTTCAGAGAGTGAAAGTTCTACATTTTCAAGAAGTCCAGTTTCTCAGTTTTTTCCTTTGTGATCATACTGTTGTGCTGTGTATAAGAACTCTGGCTAAATACAGGCTGTGTTTTTGTCTACAAGTTTATAGTTCTTTATTTTAAATGTATATCTAATACCTTTTAAATTAAATTTTGTGATAGGTATGAAGTTTACATCAAGGCTCATATTTAATATGAATATCTAATTATTCAAACCCCATTTACTGACATTATTACCCTTTCTTTGTTTTCAAAGGTTGAAAGCCATTGTAAAAAATCAGTTGTTCATACTTGTGTGGGTTTATTTCTAGAATCTATATTTTATTCCATTGATTTATGTGTCTATTTCTTTGCCAATCCCCTGCTGAAGTGATTATCCTAAGTTTAAAATAAAAGTAAGGCCCAAAATTGTTTGGGCCTCTCAAAATTGTTCCCATGCCTCTCTGCATAAAGTTTATAATCAGCTTGTCTGTAACTTCCAAACGCCCTATGGCATTTGCTTGTTATTGCATTAAATCTGTAGATCAATACTGAGAAAATTGGTATCTGTAGGATGTTGAGCCTTCCGATCCATGGACTTATGTTTTTCTATTTGTTTCTTTTTTATTTCTTTCATCAGTATTTTGTGTTTCTTTGGTGTAGGGAAATTGCACATATTTTGTTGGATTTATATGCAAGTATTTTTACCTTTTTGATCAGCTGCGGTGGTTTTCAAGTCTCATTTTTCATTTGTTGATGGCCAGTAAATACAAATACTATTGACATTTGTGTGTTCACCTTGTACGCTGCAACCTTGCTGAATTCATTTATTAGTTCTAGATACGTATCCCTTTGGGTTTTTATATGCAGACAATCAAATTGTCTGAGACTAGCCTAGAGACGGTTTGGTTTCTTTCCAATCTGTATGCCTTATTTACTTCTGTCGACTTATTGCACTAGGTACAAAACCAGCTTTCAACACAGTATTAAAAGGGGTGGTGAAAGTGAAAGCTTCTTTTTGTTTTTAGGGACAAAGATGTTCATGCTTTTGTGATCATGGTGTTGACTGTTAGGTTTCTGTAGAGGTCCTTTATCAGGTTACAGAAGTTCCCACCTATTCCGTTCACTGAGAGAGGTGTTTTTGTTGTCACTATTGTTTGTTTTAGTGTTTTGGGTGCTGGCGATCAAACACAGGACCTTGCACTTGCTAAGCAAGCTGTCGACTGCTGAGCTAAATCCCCAACCCTTGTTCTTTGCTTTTTAATCACGAATGGGCATTGAAGTTTTAAAAATACTTTTTCTGCATCGATTAATATGATTATATAGTTTTTCTTCTTTAGGCTATTAATATGATAGATTACATGACCAATTTTCAAATACTGAACCAGTCTTGCATTCCCAGGGTAAGCCCCACTTGGTCATGGTATATTTTACTTTGTTATATAACATTGGATTGGGTCAGATACCTTTTTGAAAAGTTTTGCATATTCTGTTCATGAGGGATATTGGTTTGAAGTTTTCTATTCTTGTAATATCTTTGGCTTTAGAATCAGGGAAGTGCTGGTCTCACAAAGTGAATTGAGAAATGTTTCCTCCCCTTCTCTTTTTTAAAAAGGGACTGTGAGACTTGATGTTATTCTTCAAATATTTGGTAAAATTCACCAATAAAACCGTTTGAGCACAGAGATTTCTTTTTTTGAACTATTTAAAGTACAAATACAATTTCTTTATAGTGCAGGGTTTTTCAGTTTATCAATATACTCTTGAGTTGATTTAGTAGGTTATAGTTTTCAAGGAATTATTCTATTTCTTCCAAATTGTTGAAATTATGTGGGTTGAGTTGCTCATAACATTCTCTTATCATCCTTTAATGGCTTGGGGTCTGTTGAGATAAGCCCTCTTTCATTCCTGATATTGGTAACTTGGGTCTTCTCTCTTTTTTCTTGGTCAGTCTGGCTAGGTGTTTATTGGTGTATTATCAAAGAGCCAGCTTTTGTTTTCATTGATTTTTTTCCTTGTTTTTTGGTTTTCCTTTGTCCACTTACTTTACCTTTGTTATTTTCTTCTGTCTGCTTGCTTTAGGTTTATTTTGTTCTTTTTCTTTTACTTTCTTAAGGTAGGATCTTAGTTTATTAATTTGAGAGCCTTCTTTTCTAATGCAATCATTGTAATAATATAAATTTTCCTCTAAGCACCATTTTAGCTGCATCTCACACATTTTCACTTATTTTATTTTAATTTTCATTCAATTCAAAACATTTTCTAATTTATCTTAAAATTTCCTTTTTGATCCATGGTCCAATTAAAAGAAAAGGAGATATGATAATTCTGGGCCTACCTTCCCTCTTGGCAATATTCTGGCTTTGGTAGTGGCTACCCAACCCATCCATCCAGCCAGCCAGCCAGCCAGCCAGCCAACAAGTATTTACTGAACACCTACTAGCACTGGGGATTGGCATTATTTCAGCTTTCTTATTGAATTTGTATTCTGCTGAAAGAAACAAACAGTGAACAACTGAACAAATATATAATGCCAAATAATAGCAAGTGATATGAAGAAAAGATGAAGTAGGGCATAGGGGTAAAGAGTATAGGAGAAGGGGGATTGTGTGGTTAGATTTTCACCATACATTTTCACATAAGTTTTCACCAGCGGTATCATCTGTGTAGGAACCTGACCGAAGTAAGGGAGAGAGCCTGGATTTAATTTTCTAGTTCAGCAAGGTCTCCTCCTATGCTGAGCCTCTTTTTTCATACTTGCTCAGCTCCTGAAGGCCCTGGAGTTTCTCACCCCCAAACAGTTATAAGACAACTGAAGAAAGCATGTATTGTAAATACTCCTAGAAGTATTATTTAGCTAAGGTGAAGACTGGTGTTTATGATTTCCTGGGTCACTTTCCTAACTGTGAGACCTACTCGCTGGAAGGTAGACAGCGGCGTGCTGGTAGATGTTTAACTACTGGCTTTCCTGCAGTTGGAGAGGGACGCGTGCTGATTCATAATTGGATTTTAGTATATGTGCTGCCAAAGTGAGCACCTGATTTGTAATTGGAAAGTTCTGACTTTCCAGTTTCTTTGGTGTAATACTTCCCATGGCTGGTTTCAAGCTGCAGTGTGACGTCCCTGAGTACAGAGATGAGAAGACATTCACACAGTCAACTCCTGGAGCCTGTAGAAGCTAGTTTCTGCACACCGCTGGAAGTAGGTTTTATAAACTCCTTTTCACACTTAGGATACTAAAATTCAGAATTATTACGAGGCTACACAATCAGTAAATTGTGGGTGCGTTATTGAACATCTTGAGAACCTGGCGTGGATTTTGGGGGTGTGGGGAAGGACTCTGGTTGATTTCACAGCCAGAGCTGAGATACTGACTTCACGAACCGTGATCCTTTTACGCTGTTCCCCTATTATCCTAGAAAGCAGCCTGAAAATTCATTTTTCTTATTGATTGTGGTAGGAAATGGACAAGATTCAACTTTAGGAACAGAGTCGAATCCATGTGTCATATTTCAGGGTACAATAAGGTCTTGGCTTGTCTTAGGTTGTACCAAAAAGAGCAAGGATCTGCTGCATCCTGTTAGATCTACACACAGGACACCAGCTGGGGACAGAGCTGTGTGGGAACTGAGAGAGGGAGCTGACGGGAGTCTATCCTTGCTGGCAGAATGAACCAGCTAACGCATGAGAAAGAGTGCATGATCTGGTTCTCCACTGCGGCGGTCTACCCCTAGGCCCACTCCTGGGATATGCGAGGTAATGGTAAGCTTGGGGTTTGAAATCAGTACAGTGTGATCGCCACTTATCTTCAAGCCATAAGCAATTAATTTAACATTTTACAGTCTCAGTTTGTTCATCTGTAAGATGGGAAAGATAATGCCTACACCATCAAGTGGTTTGTTCTATAAAAACCTTAGGGCACTGCAAACTGTAAATCAGGCAGAAGAAGAAGAGCCAGTAAAAGAGACCTGAAAATAAATATTTTTTGTTTGTTGGTTGGTTTGTTTGGAGATGGGGCATCTCAATAGGTTGCCCAGGCCGGCCTCAAACTCCTGGGCTCGAATGATCCTCTTGCTTCCTCCTTTCTGGTAACTGGGGCTACAGGTATCCAGCCAACAAAGGTTTTAGCAGAAGACTAGAAAAACACATGTTACAAGGAGACTGTGGTCCTTGCTGTCAAAGTGCACTGAGAGTTCAGCACACATGGCGGGGAAGTCGTGAGTGGATTTCGGCCAGGTGGAGAGACCTCGACAAGGACAGTTTTGCTGAAATGGAAAGAAAGATGTCTGCTTAACATGTGTCGAGATGAGACCGTGAGGTGAAGAAATGGCGAGTTACCAAGTTAGCTTGCCATCTGAAAGTGCGTGCGTGTGACATGCAGTGCTCGCAGTTGGTGTAACTCTGTGTTCATGTCCTTTCGTACAGATGAGAATAAAATGGGTCATCCTTTTTAGTTTTTGTGCATGTTTATATGTCGGGCTCCATTTTTGGGTCTTGTTATGGCAAATCCAGTGTCTCTTTCGGCTTCTACAGACACCACTTTTATCTCTGTAAACTGTGTGAGCACTTGGACTCCTCCTTGGCTGATCTCATACATACTTGTCTTCCTTCCTGCTTTCCTTCCTTCCTTCCTGCTTTCCTTCCTTCCTTCTTTCCTTCCTTTGTCTCTCTCTCCCTTTCTTTCTTTCTTTTTTACAGTGTCCACTGGGAAGTTTGTGGCCACACTCTCACCTCCTAAGCCACACAGCATATTGCTGTGTTCAGAGTGGTCCTCAGGAATAATGTTTTGCTTGAGGCCAGGCACGTTTTTAAGGGTGTAGAGATACTTGCAGCGTGAGGAGATGGTGCCATCTTGATGCTACAACTGTATAAAATATTGAAGCAAAGTTCCCGTGGCCTAAATAGCAAAATGTGAAAGCCCCAAGGCTGTCATTCTGTCTTTGGCATCACAGAGTTTGCCACATGAACTGCGCTTGCCCGGTGGCCTCCTTCGATTCCTTGGGTCATGCTTGTTTGCTTTCTTTCAGTACTGCCAAATGAGAGAAGCTTTCAGGATGCTGCTAAAAGCAATAATTTGGATCTTATGGAGAAGCTGTTTGAAAAGAAGGTTAACATTAATGCTGTGAACAGTGTGAGTAGAAGTCACAAATACGACAAGTGACTACTCCAGGGGGCAGCTTTGGTTTGTCAATTGAACAGGTCAACTGAAATCATAATAAAAAATGGAAAGACTGGGCTGGCTAAGATGTGGGAGTTTCCTTTTGTTGGTAACTCCAGGGTGTTTAAGCTAAGGTGGGACCGAGCAGCAGAAAAGGCCGTGGGTGTTTTCATTCGTCTCCTGAGAAGAGAATCACGAGGGCTTTAGGTGCATCTGCGTGAGTCCAGGTGGGCGCAGAGCTGTTGTCAAGGCCACAGGCCTGGAGTCGGTCCTGGGACACAGGCTGTGGGTTGGGTGGCCTCACACATTCTAGAAAGGCAGAACATCTTTTGTTACACAATCTGGGCTTATTTTCTCTCAAGTGATGTCCTTTGTGGCTGGGTTTTTCCAAATTTAAAATCCAAAGCAGTGTGTGGATTTTCATTTTACTGCTTTTGAAATATAGAACATCCACACATTGGGTGGTGAGACCTTTCCTGAAACGTGGCTCGTCCTCATTTATTTTTCAAAT
>PVJO010009789.1:0-67642 GCA_004026905.1 Hystrix cristata
TATAATGATTTGTGAAAAATGCCATTAGGGAACTCTGAAAAACCAGTATAGGCATCCAAAGCATGTCCCAAACTGCTGGATTGTCAGGGACACCTTCAAGGGAATGCAGGGTACTGGGAGTTGAAGAGATGGTGAATGGCAGTTGTGGGAGCTCAGTGTGTGACCAGGGTTTTTCGGAGTTTACATGAAAAACTGAATCTTTGTGAAGCCTTCCACAGTTCATTTGAAGTTTGGAGTGAATTTTTTTTTTTTTTTTTTTTTTTTGGGTGCTGGCGATTGAACTCAAGACCTTGTGCTTACAAGGCAAGCACACTAACCACTGAGCTAAATCCTCAGCCCATGGAGTGAAGTTTTATATAATTTTTTACTACTATATGCCCAAATATTTAAGATTAAGGTCTTGATAAAACAAATATATCATAAACCATTGATATAGGAAACTGTAACAGTTGTTTGATTTTGGTATTTTTGGCAGGGTCTTGCTATGTAGTTCAGGCTGGCCTTGAACTCACTGTGTAGCCCAGGCTGTCATGGTGATCCTCCTGCCTCAGCCTTGCAGTTGCTGCGATTACAGGCATGTGCCACCACACCCAGCTACCACACCAGACTTCTCTTTTTGCAACAGGTTATTAGTCAACAAGCTTTTAGGTTTTCCTTTCAATGGGAAGTCACAGCTGTTTGGTATTTTTCCCCCCTGTAACAAGATTAAAAATACAAAGTTATGTGATACAGAATTTTGTTAAAATAGCTTAAGAGCATAAAGGCATTATTTTTCAGTTTCCTGTCCCCTTCTGTACTCTACTTAATAATTTAAACTTCTGGTGTATAATCCACAGCCATTTCACTTACACTCTTAAGACATTTTTCTAGCTGAAACAAATTTACTAATATACCTTTGTCAACATTAAAAACAGACCAGCTACCAGGCGTGGTGGTGCATTCCTATAATCTCAACACTTTGGGGAGGCTGAAGCGGAAGGATTGCAAGGTTAAACCTAATTTGGACAATTTAGTGACTTAATAAGACCCTATAACAAAATAAAAACTAAACAAGGGCTGATATGTGGCTCAGTGTGAGGGCTCTGGATTCATTCTCCAGTACTGAAAACAAACAAAAAAACAAAACCAGAAAACAGACCAGCTCAGTTTCTCTGTACCATTTGAAAATAATACTGTAAATAGTAACTTTTTTCTGTATTATTTCATGTGCTTCTTGACAGTGTCTTTTCTGTGAGCACCTGAAATCCCAGACAAAACTCTGACATTGAAAACTTACTTGTGGATACATATTACCCTTTCTTGATCATTCAAATAAATGTGGATATTGACAGAAATCCTTGTGCCCTTTAAAAAACATTTTCTTTATTATTTTTAAGGTATTGCCATCAGAGAGTCAGCAAAGGTAGTTGACCAGGCCCAGAGAAGAGTGTTGAGGGGAGTTGACGACCTTGACTTTTTCATAGGGGACGAAGCCATAGACAAACCTACCTATGCTACAAAGGTAAGCTGTGCCAGGAGTGTGTTTGTTCACGTGCAAAGCAGCAGAGTGCCTAGTGCTGAACGGCAAGTTGTCTGGAAATTCTGTCTGTGAGCTGTGGAATGTGGTCGTCTTATTCTTGGTTGGTTGCTTCTGAATGGGTGTGTTTGTGAGTGGAGAATCAAGTGAATTACCAAAGTGCTGGAGTGCAGAATTGACTTGGAATACTGTCACAGGTGAATACAGGATCTCCTCTAGAAAATTGAAGGGTGACTTATGAACCTGTCAGATTCGGAAGATTGCTGGTTAAGTGATTAAGAAGAAGAAACACCTTCACTGTTAAGAGGTATTTCTTCTTAAACAAAAGAGACCAACACCCCTCCAGATCATTTGAATGGTGGATGAGCTGCCTCTGTGTGCACTGGAAAGGGGATTCATGGGCTTAGAGTTGGTGGAGTAGACTGTGCCCTGGAGTGTAACTTTGTCTGTTAAAAGCACCTGCCTAGTGTTTTTTTGCAGTAACTCACAGACGCCTCCGTGCCTGTGCTGTTAAGCTGTTCTTACTGTTGCAAACCAAATCGGACACGTTTCTGTTTATTTTCCTCAGTGGCCAATACGACATGGAATCATCGAAGACTGGGATCTTATGGAAAGGTTCATGGAACAAGTGGTTTTTAAATATCTTCGAGCCGAACCTGAGGACCATTATTTTTTAATGGTGAGTGACTGAAACTAAGAAGAGTGTATCTCTGTAAATTCCAAATTGCTTATTTTTTAAGCTCAAGATACTCTTTCCTAGGTAGTTTCTAATTCCTTCTAAAGGTGCTTGCATGAATCAACTGCTTTTTTTTTTCTGGTGCTGGTGACCAAACTCAGGGCCTCATGGTTGTGAGGCAAGTGCTCTAACCACTGAGCTAAATCCCCAGCCTTTGCTTTTTTGCAAATAACAGAAAGCTCAATAAAAATGTCCTGAGCCAAGAGGATTGACTAGGTCACATAGCGGGAAGGCCAGGGTTAGGCAGTCTAGGGTTCCTGATATCAGCAGCTTGGAGGTGGAACTCTTCTTTTGCTCAGCATCTTCTCTGGGTTTCCCTGAGGCCCCAGGATGGCTGCCTGAGTTTCTGTCATCACATCTGCTCAGATATAGAAGAGGTTTCCCTTGCACATCGGCTTTTAAGAAGTTAGAAGCCCTTTCCCAGAAGCCTTCCTAGTGGCTTTGCCCCATGCGCTCAGCCTAACCTGGTCCCTCTCAAGAGGAATAACTTGCTTTGGCTGATGTGAGCTAATCAGAATCCTCTCCCTGCACTGGGAGTGTGACGTGACTGGTCATGTGGATCTGGAAGTGGGTAGTACCTAGCCAGGCCTCCAACTGCAAGTAGCATAGAAAGAGGCATAATTTTGGGCAGGAAACTAACTTCATATTTTAGTATCCTTGAGAAGTAGATGGACACTGTGATTCTTATCACTTTCCATAACAGAGGAAACCAAGTTAAGGTAGTCTTCTTTTTCTCTAGGGTTTTATTTATTTATTTATTTATTTATTTATTTATTTATTTATTTTGTGCTGAGATTCAAACTCAGGGCCTTGTGCTTGCTAGGCAAGCACTCTAACCACTGAGCTAAATCCCCAGCCCCTCTAGGGTTTTACATGTTACTGCAAAATAAAACTCAGCTGAGTTATGGGTCCTACTTATGATACTTAATTGGTTTTATTCATATAAAACATTAAGAGAATGAGAAGAAATATCTTGGCTCAGATCTGTTCTAACTGTTCTAATCAGCATTACGTGTTTCCTTCCATGAAATGTTCTTTTTAAGTTAAAATTAATTGTGTAAATGCTTGCTTTGTAAAGCAATTTCATGTGACATCTGCATTTTTTTTTTTTTTTGGTGCGGGGGTTGAACTTGGGGCCTTGTGCTTGCTGGGCAAGTGTTCCACCACTTGAGCTAAATCCCTAGCCCTTACGCTGCATGTTAAACCTCCAGAATTTAGCTTTGGATTTTTTTTTCCTATCTATGTTGCTAAATGGTCCCACATTGAATTATATAATTCTTTCTAATTTTAGAATATGTAGTGTTCTCTAGAATTATCTGTTAATGGGATTTGTGTACTTAACATTATAAAAGCAAGTCCTTGAAAGTGCCCTGGTCTTTTTTTCCCACTTTGGTGCTGGGGAGTGAGCACACAGCCTCACTCAAGCTAGGGGGTGTTCGGCCACCTCCAGCTGTGTCTCCACAGCTGGAATTGTCATGTATGGCTACTGTGTTTTACAGGCCACTCTGTGTATTTTCTCCCCTGTACATGTGCAGGAGTTTAGATAAAATAAATGGAGCCAAGAACTGACACTGTGTAAGTAGCTTTGTGGTTATGGCCAAACCAAATCACAGATACACACCTTTCAGATTTGGCACATTTCTTTTTTTGTTTTGTTTTGTTTTTTTGTTTTTGTTTTTTGGCACATTTCCTTCTCTCCTTCATATCCCTAGCTACCTGGTGGATAGCATTTTAGGAGGCTCTATTTGCTTCCAGCTTACTGTGCCGTGAGTTCTTCACCTTCCATTTATTCTAATCTTGGTACTGTAGAGCAAATGCAGGCCATCAGGATGCAGCCACAGGACACTTTTACTAAAAGAAATTTTTTTTCTCATTTAGTTGGCAGATTTAAGCTAGTAAAATGTAGTCATTTGCTAGGCAGGAGCTGGAGGTGTTTGGTGTGAACATAGCTAAGTCCATTTGCTAAAAATAGGTTCAGTGAATGTTCAGGAACAACCAAGTTTATCATTAAAATATACGAAAATATTGTATCATGTATATTGTGCTTTGAATTCTGTTGGTGAGTTCATTCGCATGATGTGGTTGAGGAAGTGACATGGATGGTAATTTCCTTCAGGTTTCTGTCCTTCTTTCTCCTCAGTTGATGGGGTAATTAAAGGGGAGGGAAGAGGTTTTGGAGATTATAGTCAATCCCTGGAAGTGGATTAAAGACGTTCACTGACTCAGGTTTTCAGGTTGGGCAGTACATGAATGGTAGTTGGGTGGTTGATATGAGAAGTACTAGGAGACACGCACTTGAGGGAGGGTGAAGAAGGAGAGCTTGGTTTCGTACATGCTCATGTTTAAGGGGAACTGTGCTACAGGTGAAGAAGCCTACAAGGGGGGGTTGGGGATTTAGCTCAGCAATAGAGCACTTGCCTAGCAAGCGAAAGGCCCAGCACGCCCCACCCTCAGCTAAGCCTATGGGGAACACTCAGCTATAGATGTTCATGTGGGAGTCAGTAGTGGGCATTTTTGTGTTTTTTTTTTTTTTGAGACAGGGTCTCACTGTGTAATTCAGGGTGGCCTTGAATTCACTTTGTAACCCAGGCTTGCCTCGAGTTTGTGGCAGTCCTCCTGCCTCAGCCTCATGAGTGCTGGGATTACAGGTGTGCACCACCAGGCCCGGTAGGAGTCAGTAGTTTTATATGTTGGTTATTAATTGAAAGTTAACTCTGATTCACCAGAGTAAAATGTACCACTGTTGATATTTTTAGATGTGAATGTATAAATCCACCATTATCTTGAAATCCCTAGATAGGTTCAGGTTCTAGACAAGTTCATGAAAGAACTGTTTTCGATGAATCTGATGAAATTAAAAACTAGTAACCATTTCTTAGCACGCTGTGCCTGACTCACCGTTGTGGTGTGTCCTGACTTCCTGCAAAGAGTCTTCCTCCTGTGTTCTTGAGCACGGCCACACCTGCTGTGCCGGTCAGAGCCTCTGTTCCTGGCCTTGCTGAGTGAGCGCTGCCTTCCAGCGAGTTGTCGTCTAGTTGTCCTGCAGTTGTTTACATTTTCAGAAATGTTTCTTTGCTACAGTTACACAGTTATACAGTTGTACAAGGATGTGAGGTGGGGTAGTATTAGGTACCTGTGTTCAGTTTGCCCTCTTTATTGAGAAACACGGATTGGTTTTTTATGATACTCATTAATTACGCATTTTTGAATTAATACTAGGTAGTAATTTTACTATCGTTATGTATATAAGTGTTTATATAGCTTGCATTCATTCGTGGGATATGCTGATCATATACTTCAGTATTAACAAAACAAGAAAAACTTGATATCCTCAGTTGGATCTTTTTTTTGGTGCTGGGGATCAAACTAAGGGCCTTGTGCTTGCAAGGCAGACACTCTTAACACTGAGCTAAATCCCTAGCCCCCTCAGTTTGATCTTGTTATAGATAACGGACTGGGAAAGGTTTACTTAAATTTGTCTCCTAATGGTACTATGTCTGTGGTGGTAGACACAGAAGAAGTGGGTTTATGGTTGCTGAATTTGAGTCAGGAACCAAGAGATTCTAATTATATAGATTTTAATTTGTCAAAGATGGTGAGTTGTATTTGTTAGCAAGTAAAAGAGGTACTATTAAAAAAAGTAGTAGTTTGGCCGCCAAGTTGGACACACCTGTATTACAATAAAATAGCTATAAAAGGGAATTTTGGGGGTAGGGATTTAAGCACGAGGCCCTGAGTTCAATCCCCAGCACCAAAAAAAAAAAAAAAAAAAAAAAACTAAAAAGGGAATTTTGTTACTTATATACATTAACTATATCATACGTTTATTTTAGGCCCAAGACAGTTCTCTTCTGCTGGATGTGGTGGCGCATGCCTGTAATCCCAGCACTTGGGAGGCTGAGACAGGAGGATCCCTGTGAGTTCCAGGCCAGCCTGGGCTACATAGTGAGTTCAAGGCCAGCCTGGACTACAGAGTGAGACCTGTCTCAAAAAACAAAAGAACAACCCCCCCCCCCCGCCAAAAAAAAAATAGAGGAAGATGTTCGTGGAGGTTTTCACAATCCTAGGATCACATTAATGTAGTTATTGTTCATATTTAGCCTATTTTCATTTAATCTTTTCACCCATGTTTTCATATGATTTTACATACAATACCGTAACTCTCCATTTTCTTACAGTTTTCATATCCATCATTTTAACAGCTTTATAATAATCTATCCAGAAGATGTGCTCGCTTCAGCAGCACATATAATAATCTATCCAGAAGATATTTCCTCTCTGTGTGGTAGTTCCTCTATTTTTAGACATTGACTTCTGCTTCCAATTTTTTGGTTTTAAAAGAGTGTAATGTAATCGCTGTGCATATAGTTCTTTCTATATTTAGAATCGTTTTTATTTAAAAAGAGCTACCAGTGTTAAATTATTGGTTCCAGACGTACTAATACTATTATGAGTCTGTGTTCCATGTTGCATTTCACACTGCTATCAGTAATGTACAAGAAGTCTGCTTTATTTGTGCTTTTGCCAATATTATTATAATTTTGAATATTTAATAGATTAAAATTTCACCTTTAGTTTTTAATTTGAGTTTTTTGACCTTAAGCATTTTCTACATTTGTCATGGTTATTTTGCTTTCACATATTTTTGAGAATTGTCTGTTCATATTCTATGCTCTTTTAATTTATTAATGCTTTATTGCCTTTGTTATTACTATGATTTCTGTGAACATTTTGTTTGTTTTGAGACAAAGTCTTGCAGTGTAGCTCAGACTGACCGTGTAGCCCAGGCTAGCATTAAACTTGAGTTTCTACTGCCTCAGCCTCCTAAGTACTGGGATTATAGGCATGGGCCACAATACCAGTTCTGAACATATTTTTACTCAAAATTTTTTTAGGAGCAGGAGATATAGCTCAGTGGTAGAGTACTTGCCTGGTATGCATGAGGCTCTGGGTTTGATCCCTAATACTGCATATTAAATGTGGTAAAATATAAAACATAAATTTCGGGCTGGGGATTGAGCTCAGTGGTTAGAGTGCTTGCCTTGCAAGTGCAAGGCCCTGAGTTCGATCCCCAGCACCAAAAAAAATCAACCAACCAAACAAAAAAAAAAAAACACATAAATTTTACCACTTTTGAATATACAGTTTGAGGGCATCAAGTATAATTATCACCACCATCTAACACCAGAATCTATACGTCTTCCCACGTTGAAACTCTCCAGCCAAACAACTTCTTCCCTCCCCAGTTCCTAGCAACCACTCTTGTGCTTTTCTATGTCCGATGAGTTTGATGTCCTTTGTGCTTGGCTGATTGCATTTAGCAGAATGTCTTTAAGGTTCATCTGTGGTTCTGTGTATTAGACTTCCCTTCCTTTTAAAGACTCCATTGTGTGTGGATACTACATTTTCTTTATTCTTTGAAGTCTTTCAAATGAATAGGATAGGAAACTTTTTTTGTTTTATTTGCAGCAGATTTTTTTTTCTCAACTAAGTTTTGGCTTTTCTTTTTGGCTCTTTTGTTTGGACATTGTACTTTTTTGTGTAGTGATACCTGTTATCTTCTGACAGTTGTATTTCATCTTCATCCGTCTGGGATTTGTTTGGGTTGTTGTTTGACACTGAACTAAACTCAAAGTGCAGGGAGTCAGGGAGTCAGGTGACCCTGATTCTGCTGTGTGTCCTTCTCTAAGTCTCGCTTTTTGCTTCAGGTCAGACAAGCAGCGTTTGGCTGGCAGCAAGAAGTTGCTAGACTGCATTTAGTGCTTTTCATTCCTTTCTGACTCTTCTTGCTACTCAGTTTAAATGCTTCCTGTTAGAAACCAGTGTATCATTTTGATGTTTGGATTCCTATTTAAAATGGATCTTTTTAGTTAATGTGTGTTATTCTGGTATGAGATACATCACTGGCAGGTAGAGCTGATGTTTATTGAGTACTTTTCGTGTGCCCAGCCCTCCTCTCCCCTTCTATGTATTTACAAGTATTGAGTCATTTATTTAATCCTACCAACAGTCTTCTTGGGTCAGTAATGTTAGTAGGTCCATTTTCAGACTTGTAGGTGGTACCTTAAGAGATAGGTAGTGGTGAGTACTGTTGTTGCCCAGGACAGAGTCTCTTTTCTGTAACTTGCTCCTGTCTGGGTAGGTCCCAAGAGCAGAAGCCTTCAGAGAGGTCTTCATGTTGCCATCTTGAAGCTTTTAAGACCCACAACTGATTTCTTTAATTGGTCACTATAGGTGTAATGTGTCTGTAAAATTAGGGAGTTTTATCATATGCTAGCTAACATGTTTTTAGGTTAGCCTTTTTATAATTATAATTACATGAAATTTGGGCAAACACTAAATATAATGATTGTTTTCTTACAGACAGAGCCTCCACTGAATACACCAGAAAATAGAGAATATCTTGCGGAAATTATGTTTGAATCATTTAATGTGCCAGGCCTCTACATTGCAGTTCAGGTAAAAACAAAGTTATTTTTGTGATTTGCAAATAATGGTGTTTGGCAGTGGAAAAAATGGTAATTCCAGAGGTTCTTCTGTTCTAAGACTGAAAGCTGTGCTGTGTGTTCTTCCTTTTTTGCTCCTTTCACACACATGCATGCACAACCACCATTGAGGTTTGAACTAAAACACTGTTGAGAATGTGTACCATGACCCCATCTTCCTGCGATGGCCTTTGGAGTGCTGGGATTACAGGTGTGCACTACCATGCCCGGCTCTCCATGGCTTTTACAATTACATCGTAGTGTATTTTTATAAAGGTGCCAAGATAGAGGTGTAGGTGTGGTTCTCTTTTTGGCTTCTTTCACTTCTTTTTTTGGAGATCGGATGTTGGTATGTTTCCCAGGCGGGTCTTAAACTTGTGATCCTCCTGCTTCTGCTTCTCCAGTAACTGAGATTATAAGTGTGTTTCATGAAGCACAGATCTTTCTGATTTCTTTCAGAAATCAGAAAAAAGAAAGATAAATAGAACCTATTGAAAAAGAGTGAATACCATTGGAAGGCTCTATATTTATGTGGGCTTTTGTCAGACTCAGTATGCTTTCTAGCTTTTAAGAGACCCTAATTTTCCAGGAGCTCACAGAACTCCTTTGAAGCCTTTGTTCTTGGAGTGAGATTAGGTATTTTTATTGCTTTTGGTGGTTGTATGTCTGCCACCTTATACAAAGGAATTGAGTCCAGTTTGGAGGAATAAATGAGATAGGCGTGTCCCAGTATTTTTGGTTTAATACTGATCTCTTCTAAGAAACAGGAAGAGGAGTTCTACACAAAAATGAATTTAGAGCTACATGTGATGATATGTGCCTGTAATCCTAGCTATTCAGGAGGCTGAGGCAAGAAGATTGCAAGTTTGAGGCCAGCTTGGGCACGTTAGGGAGATCCTGTCTCAGAATAAAACGGGCTGGAGATGTAGCTCAGTGCTAGGCCCGGAGCTCAGTGTCTAGAAACACACCCCCATCCCAACCTAAGAAAGAAGAAAGAGGAGGTTTACTGCCTTCTCTTGCCTCCTTGAGATGACTCACAGTGCCTATAATATAGCAAAGCCTCAGAGAATCCCTGGGTTGAAGAAATCTATTCTAGTGCTTCCAAATTTACTTAACCACAAGTCTTCTTCCCCCAGGTTATTTTTGTTGTATGGAATGAGGAGACACTTTATGGCACATTGGGCCAATGGGTCTGAAAGTATTCTACGCGTCATGTTTACCTGGAGAATTTTTTTTTTTTTGAGGCAGGATCTTGCTAGGTAGTTGTTGGTCTTGAGCTTACTATGTAGCCCCAGCTGGCCTTGAACTCACAGCGATCCTCCTGCCTCAGCCTCCTGAGTGCTGGAATTACAGGTATGTGCCACCATGCCTGGCTTGTTTTTTCTTAAAATACAGATTCCTAACTCGGTGTTTTCTTACTCCTTTGCTTTGGATCAAACACTTCCTTGTGGGGGCACCTAGGTATTGCAAGGTGTGCTTAGTAGCAGATTTGGCTTCTGCCCACTGGACCACCACCAGCTACCTCGCTGCTGACAGGTGCGACAGTGAAAAGTGGCAATAGATGTTGCCAGATGTTCCCTGGCCAGCAGGTTGGCCTTGGTTGGGGACCAGGGTTGAGAACCACTGTCCTAGACCTACCATAAGGTTAGACTTGCTGGCGGGAGGCCCATTTGTCTGTAAAACTCCATGAGGGATTTTTATGCAGCCAGGCTATGGCTCCATACACAGTCAGGGGAAAAGAGATCAAAATGTTCTAATTACACAGTGAAAGTTTTTCACTGGCTTTTCTTTGTAAAACTTTAGATTTCTTTCTTTTTTTTTTTTTTATTGAAAACCTGACTTCTAGAGTATAAGCACATGAACTTTGCATGTTTGATGTCCACATTGGAATTGCAATTCTGGAGAAGTGAGGTGGAGGATCAGGCAGGCAGTAGCTTCAGAGAGCCTTCCCTGTACCTCGGTGTCCCTGTCTCCTCCCCAGGCAGTGCTGGCACTAGCAGCCTCCTGGACCTCCCGGCAAGTTGGCGAGCGCACGCTCACAGGGATAGTCATCGACAGTGGAGATGGAGTCACCCACGTTATCCCAGTGGTAAGCACACTAGTTCATATCTCATTCTCTGAGACTTTGCACCTGCTTTGAGGTAAGGGAAGAAAAAGAAACCCCAGTGCCTTCTGTAATTAAAAATACCCTTTAAAAGTGATGCTTAGTAAAGGTAACTCCTAGGAGTTTTAAAGACCTAGGTGTCTTAGTTACTTTTCTCATTGCTGAGACAAAATATGCAACACCCAAAATTAGAAGAAGAAAGGTTTATTTTGGCCTACAATTTGTAGGGGTTTCAGTCCAAAGCAGTTCCAAAACAGGGCAGCATGGCAGAAGGGCTTTGCAGAGGAGAAACAGTCCGTGGCATCGAGCAGGAGTAGCAGCAGCAGCAGCAAAGCTTGCCTTCTTTCTGTCCCTTTATATTCCAGTCCAGCTATAAATCTGTTGACTGGTGTCACTCACACCTGGGGTGGTGCTTCCATTATCCACACCCTTAGTCCCAGTATCACACGCCCTAGATCCACCTTGGAAAAGAAGCCCCACCTATCAGTTCATGGGCCTTTGGGGGGACATCTAGATACAAGTTGTAATGCCAAGCATGTGAGAAAGAGTGTAAAAGATGGCCAATATTTGTGGCTCAAGCACTTTTAAAATTATGGTGGCAAATTTCAGCAGTCAGGTCAGTGGTTGTTTGGGATTTCTTGGTCTTTTGCTTGATTCCTGGTGGGTGTGATCTCAACCCCACAAGTGTTTCCTGGTTTATAATGCTGAGCTGTGGGAGAGCTGTCGGTGTGGTGCATGCCCATTTGATGTCTCTGTGGAAAGAGGGGCCAGCTCAGTCTGCTCATGCTGGAGAGAAACTGCTTCTTGATTTTCAGTTTATTTTGGAGCCAAGAAGGAGAGAATGTGCACTTTGACTTTCAGAAGGCTCTATAATATCACTTTCTGGTTTTATTTTTTTAAATATTAGAGAAGTGACTCCTAATTCAGATTGTAGGAGACCTTTGTGTATTCATTTGGTTCAATGGATTGTAGAGGAATTATTTAAAATTTATATTTTTGAGAATCAGTTATCCAGTGGGAGGGCAGACTCAGATTTCTTTTTTTAAATTAATTTTATTGGTACACTTTAGACTCGATTTCTGATCATCATCTGCAGGTTTCCTCAGTAAAGGGTGATCGTTACTTAGTTATGTATTTTACAAGTGTGCTTTTTGCATATTCTGTGTATTATCTCCTTTTAAAAATGCAAATCAGGGTTAAAACTCCATTGCTTTAATTGAAAAGATAGTCACTATTTTATTTCAGGAATTTGAAGGAAAGCTTTCCTAATATCTTAATGCTTTGATTAATGCCTTTGAGGTTAAAATCCCTGTAATGGAAAGGGTTACAGGCATGTTCAATCTGTGCCTGCAGGCTATTATAATAAAAAAGAGATGTTTTGTTACTTATATACATTAAATATATTCTGTATTTTATATGTGGCCCGAGACCACTCCTCTTCACTCAGTGCGGCCCAGGCAGGCCAGGTGTGTCTGGTGGGCCCAGGTTGGACAGGCCTTGACGGTGACTTTTGGCAGTCAGGAGGGCAGGGCCACACCCCCTTGCCTCCCAGCCTACCTGTGGGGAGGAGGAGTAGAAGTTTAGACCTGTGCTGATAGTTCCACCCCAACCCCCAAAGCCATCTCAAAACAAGCCTGTTCCTGCATCATTGGGGAGCATTAATGCCATCACTTAGGGAGGGACGTCCAGGCCTCTTGTTCTGATTTGGGACCTTCAAAGTGCAGTACAGACTGAGATCTGGGAGTGATGCTTCGGCACCCTGGCTTATTTCCTTTTGGTTCTTTCTTATACAGGAAGAGAAAAGAACATATTTTACCTGGCATCTAGGCCCACAGAGAAGATTGTTTTTTAAATTGTTCACTGTGGGGCTGGGGATTTAGCTGAGTGGTTAAAGTGTTTGCCTAGCAAGCACAAGGTCCTGAATTCAATACCCAGCGCCAAAACAAAACAAAACAAAAAAAAAACCAAAAAACAATTGTTCACTGTGTATTAGTCTAGTTTCTTCCCTCAATTAGAAAATTTGTTATGGAAAATTTGAATACAAGTATAAAGAAGAAAATGAAATTATCTATAAACCCACCCAGAAAACCACAGTAGACTTTTATTTATTCTTTTGGTGGTACTGGGGCCTGAATCCAGTACTTTTGCCCTGCTTTACTTTGTATTTGAAGCAGGGACTCCTAAGTCACCCAGGATGCACTTGAACTTGTGTTCCTCTTGCCTCAGCCTCCAAGAGGGCTGGGATTACAGGTGTGCACCACCACAGCTGGCTTCACAATATACTTTGATTTATGTGCCCTTCCAATCCTTCTCTTCGATATGGACATGCACATACATACACATGCATGTGTACACATTTTAAACACAATTAGGCTATCCTCTGGGTTTGTATTCTAATTATATAATATAATCCTACAGTTATAGTTTACATATTAATTTTTATTTTTATTTTTTCCTTTATGGTCAAATAATCTTTGAAAAAATATTTAACAGCTATGTAACAGCCTGTCACGTTGGGCATAGCATGATGTTGTTGGATATATGGCTTATTTTAATGTTCTTAGTGCTGCAGTGAAGCTGACATTTGTTTAACATGGGTTAAATTAATTTTAGAATATATTATATGTGATGCATGGAATATAGTTATGAACAGTTTGTGTATAAGAAAGCCAACATTTTATGGGCTCAGGTTGATGTTCATGTATCTTTCATCTTCCATCTTTAAATACTTTACTAATACTTGGACTCTGCAGAAAGGCGTGTCTTTTGCCTCTGGACGTTAGGTACATCAGAAAAGAGCTGAGGGGCTTAGTGAGCTGCCCTGGCAGTGTAACCTGTGACAGTGCTGTCCAGTGTGTGTGCAGGGTGGAGTCATGTGGCTCAGAGGCTATGAAGTACTGCAGTGACCCCTGAGGGGGCGTCTCTTTGATGGGCTTGTGGAAGGGCATTGTCCCCCTCGCAGTCAGTGCCCCTTACCCACACTCCTTGCAAATCCCAGCTCCTGAGCTGAGCTGCAGCTCAGGTGGTGCACTGTTTACTGCACATAGCAGAATCTTTCTCATTATGATAAATGGAACCATTTGTCAAGTATTTGTTGAATAGCACATACTGTGAAATAATGCCATGTGCTTGGCACACAAGAGTTTATTTGAAATGCATTGCGCACAGCCTTGGGTGCTACCTGTCCCATACTCTGCCTGAAAGTGCTGTGGCTGATGCTGTACACCTCATCTGGGGCACTCAACCCATAAACCTGAAGCAGGATTTGAATCCAGGCTGTTGGAAGCTCAGGCAGTGGACTTCACCACATTTCTGGCTTTTACATAGGAGTAGATTTAGTGTTGGTTTAGAGATTTATAAAGCCTTTCCAATGTTAGGGAAAAGAAAGATTGTATTTACTGTTCTCACAGATGACATTACTTTGTGGATGCCACCCTCTGCTATGAGGTCTCCTCTTGCATCTCTGATGGGAACACCGTTTTGATGGTTGATGGAGAGTCTAGGCTCTTGGGATAATTTTAAGTATTAGCAGAACTGCACATGTAGTCATGTATGCAGATTCCAGTTCTGAGCTTGCACAGATTGGGACTCAATACGGGGCAGGTGGGGGTGCGGCGAACCACCTAGTCCAGTGGGCCTGGACTGTGGGATCACTCACCGGCTGTTTTGCCTCCTTCTTCACCAGGCAGAAGGTTATGTAATTGGAAGCTGCATCAAACACATCCCGATTGCAGGTAGAGATATTACGTATTTCATTCAACAGCTGCTAAGGGAGAGGGAGGTGGGAATCCCTCCTGAGCAGTCACTGGAGACCGCAAAAGCCATTAAGGTAAAAATAGACGGGAACCCGGCTGGTTTGGGGGTGAGAGAGAAGTGGTGTCTGATGCTTGCCTGGTGCACCCTCCCTGCTCCTGCCTGCCCTCTCCTCCCTGCCCACGAGTGTGGACCCTGAGCTCTTTACCAGTGGGTTCAGTGGGCTGAGGACGTGCGGCTCAGCCTCTGCCCAGTACTCTGTTGAAGCTCTGGCTGTGAATGAGAGCAGCTTGATAACTATATTGAGCCACCAGCCTACCGTACAGCATGGGCTAATTGGTGCCTAATTAAAGAAGTTTCAGTTAGCTGACATCACTTCCTGCCTCCTGCCCTGGCTCTCAGAGGAGGTGCAGGTCACTGCGGCAGGGGCCTCTGCTGGCTCTGCTGGAGTCTGCATGAGTCTGTGCCCTGAGAACTCACTTTGCGACTGTGCCCTTCCAGGATTCAGAGTCACTAACCAGAGTTCACTTGTGTCAGGAAGGCTACAGGAAGCTTTAGAATTTGGCCAGTGAGATTAGAAGGAAAGTGGCTCCCTGGTCTTTATTTAGAATGTCTGCTTGACCTGATGCATTAGTTTGTATTTCTTTGTATGTGACTTGTCATATGCTCTTTTAAAGGAATTTTCCAAACTTTTAGAAAAGATCAAATTGCAAGAGATGGTTAGTAATCCAAAGCTAATGATTAGATAGATGGAGGCGGAGGGTTTTGTGTGCCTTTGCAGGAGAATGTCCATGTGGGCTGTGGCATGTGACCTTGCGCATCTCTTTTCCCATATGACAGGGTTAGCACTGTAGAGAGCTGGGGCGGGGTCCCTTCTCACTACTCCTCTCCCATCTGAGCAGCTGTAACCAAGGCTGGGTGAACAAAAGGAGACCTCAAGGTGGTCCCTAAGTTCTGGTTGACTCTGGGTGAAGACAGAGGTGTCTATAGGAAGGAAGTAAACTGAGGGCAGGGTCCTGTCTGGCTCCCTCAGGACGAGAGTTTGCAAGGATGGGAACTTTCAGCACTAAACCCGTGAAGTCCTGGGCAGATAGGAGTTAGTTCCTTCCCTCGGTGGAGGAGATTGCAAGGGATCACAAATCCTTTTTGGGCTAAAGATATTCCCAAATGTTCTCCTTTCTTTCTTTCCCTTCATTTGATGGAAGTAAAGTTTGGATATTTGATTCAGGTCCCCCTCCCCGCATTGGTTACAGATGTGAATCAGAATTGAACCTCCTGCTGCTGATGCTTAGGTCACTCTGGGAATCTGAGTCAAGATTGAACTGGGTACCACCATGAGGTGGGTTTCCTGAGTCTCCTCCTGGGCATTTGCTTTTACTCCCTGGCTCCCTGGTTCCAGTATGACCCTGGAGTCTGAGCAGGGTTGCTCAGTTTTGGCTGTATGTTGCAGCCCGAGAAGGTCAGGAGTGAGAGTCCTATAGTCTCCATGTTAGTGGCCCTGCCCTGCCCTGCCCTGCCCGGCCCGGCCCTGCCCTGCCCTGCCCTGCCCTGCCAATGGGTTCCCTGCTAGTCTCACCTCGCTCATGCCTGTGAAGGAGGAGGGCCCGGAGGAGCATTCACAGTTGTCCTGCCTTGTTTACAGCTCAGACCCCACCATGGGCACCAGTAGGCCTGAGGAGTATCCCAGGAACATACCATCCTGGTAGTGTGAACCCAGAACCTTCTGATTCATCCTGCTCCTCTGCACCCAGGATTGTGGCAGCATTTCACACCGCCATTCAGAGAGTAGAGATGACAGAGGATGTAGCTCAGACCTCCAGACCACAGCTTCAGTGGTTGCAGTGACTGACCTCTCTCCTGTGTCGTCAGAGAGCTCAGGGCTGCCTAACAGTTTTTTCCCGCAGTCTTACAGGTCTTCTAGAATGTATCAGAGCTATCCAGAAGGTGGCTTTACCATAGGTTTCAGAAATTTTAAAGTTAAGGTCATGAAAACATGTGTGAGATCCTTGAGAGGCATTCCTTCTTAAATGGGTAGAGTGTCCACTGGGTTTGTGGCAGGCCTGCCAGGCTCTTGCCCACAGCAGTCTGCTTCCAGAAGCCAGTACCACGGCTCCCCTGTGGCTCTCAGGTGGGCGAGCAGCACAGAGATCCCAGAGACCTCAGGGTTTCCTGGTCCTCAGGGCATACTTTGCACGTCTCTGGCTGGTTCTGGGTGTCAGAGTAGAAACCATTTGCAGAGTCTCTTTTGGCAGCCACATCCTGGTGACCAGTCCTCCTGCCTGACTTGCTTTCCTTTGTTCTGGGGCACTGTGACTTTATAGCACACCCTGCCACTCACTGTCACTGCATTTATCTGTTGTCTTACTCTCATCTAACAGGGATCTGGGTATTTCATTTACTTGGGCATCCCCGGTGCTGAGACACTCTATGAGTGTGTGTCGATTGAGTGACAAGTGCACTCCTGGCACAGAAGAAGTAGAGAAGTCCATTCCAGGCGAATGGACTGAGGCACATGCAGCTGAACATCAGGCTGTGGACATGTAGTATGCTTGGTTGCGTAGGCCGAGTGTGGCCTGCTGGTCTGGGGGCATGCTGCCTGTGGAAGGACTGGCGGGGAAACTGAGGACCAGAAAAGGTGCTGATACTGTCTTATAAGCACCTTTAGACATTGTTTCAGACAGTACGGCAAGAAGAATTGAGACCGAGGATGAGATTAATAGTTGAGCTACAGGGAAAGCAGGCTTTCATCTGTCCAGAGCCCCAGTGTCATCATGTCCTGGGAGGAAGTCGGTGGAATAGGGCATGGTTCACATCCACACATTATCTGTTGTGTGGACAGGTCGAATCTTGGGGTGTGTCATGGGGTTTCTGTGCATGTGTCAGAGGGCAGACGTGCTGGGTAGCCTGTTAATGCCTGGTGACATCTTTGTGTGCACATGCAGGAGAAATACTGTTACATTTGCCCTGATATTGTCAAGGAGTTCGCTAAGTATGATATGGATCCCCGGAAGTGGATCAAACAGTACACGGGCATCAATGCGATTAACCAGAAGGAGTTCATTATAGATGTTGGGTATGAGCGGTTCCTGGGACCTGAAATATTCTTTCACCCGGAGGTAAGATGTTTTTCTGGCGTGTGTGGATGTACAGTGCATATGCAGCGATGCTGCCACCCAGTGTGCATAGACAGACACTGGCGTCTCATTCACATGGTTTTCCCTTTGTCTTGGCTGAGTTTTTCTGCTGTTAATATTCACAAGAGATGTATTTGTGTTTCTTGCTGCATGTCATGTAGCTCATGCACATGCTTTTTCCTTCCGTTATTGGCATGTGTCAAACACTCTTCCTTCACTAAACCCACACATTTCCCTTCTGAGGAGACTCATGGGACCATCACTTCGTGCGCATGTGGTTTGTTGTCACACTGGAACCTCTTAAGTACTTCATTCCAGTGGGATGGGTTTCAAATTATAGTTAATTGTGTAGCTGTTAAAATTGCTTTTTGAAAGGTTTTTGTTGTGTGCTGCTTAGAGAAATGTGTGATGTTCCTTTTGTATCTATATACAATCTAGTTTGCCAATCCAGACTTTATGGAGTCCATTTCGGATGTGGTCGATGAAGTGATCCAGAACTGTCCCATCGATGTTCGTCGCCCGCTGTATAAGGTATAAACTGCTTGGGTAAGGTGCTTTGATTGTATTCCTGTTAAAGGCTTCTAGTTCTTAGGACAGATTATTTCTGTCTGTATGCAGACTTTCCCACTTCACCTCCTCTGTGGGGTTTGTTGTAGGCAGTGTAGTTTAAAAGATTTTACTTGGAGTTTAAAAGATTAAAAGTTTAAAAATTTAAAAGCAGTGTAGCTTAAAAGATTTTACTTTTACTTTAAGATGACTTAAGTGTTTGAAAATACGACTCAATGACTGGGAGAATTGAATTTGAACACTGTAATGTCTTGTCTCCTTGCTTGGCCAGCTGTGAAATCCTAGCCTGTGAGGCTGGGTAATCCTAGCCACAGATGCTGACTGGAAGTCAAAAGTGAGCCCTGAGCCCCTGCTTTCTGTAAGGTTCATGGTCTTGTTTCAGGCACATTTGCAGTCTGTCTAGCATGAGATGGACAGTAGATGTCAGAGCCTGAAGTGGAACCACCAAGTAGAATCGTTTTTCATGTTTTTTAAAGAATTCTTTGATTGTCTGGAATTCTGAAACTTGGAATGAGAAAAATCTAGTACATACAATTATTGGATGAGAGAAAAATCTTACTGATGGGCAGATATGGAGAGCAGGAAGTGGAGGTGAGTTAGCTTCTTTTGCCTGCAGTGAGCCTTGCTGGAGTGCACCGTGCTACTAGCTCTCGGCCCTTTGGCATCTGACCGTGTGCCGACTAGGGGTGGGATTTTACAGAACAGAGACTGGACTCAGTAAAGAAGACTCAATAGATTTCATCTTCATAGTCAAACACCATTTAACCTTTAAGGAGGATGAATGTCTTAGTTACTTTTCTCATTGCTGAGACAAAATACCTGACACCCAAAGTTAAAAGAGGAGAGGTTTATTTTGGCTCAAAGTTTGTAGAGGTTTCAGTTCATAGTTGGCTGGCTCCAAGGCAGGGTGGTAGGGCAGAGGGGCATCAAAGAGGAGATACAGTTCATGGTGGGCAGAAGGCAGGAAGGCAGCCAGGCAGTGAAGTAACAAGCAGCAAGTGACAAGCAGCAACTATAGGAACCTTCTTTCTGTCCCTTATATTCTATCCAGGCTACCCGCCCTTAGGGCAGGTAGTATTCACACCCAGGGAGGGCCTTTCCATTATCCAAACCCAGAACTATGCCAGATCAGCCAGTGGACTAATTTAGTAATCACCTACCCTCGATCCCAGTATCACCCATTTAATCTCAGCATCACACACTTTAGATCCAGCCACCTCTTGAGTTACTAGGGGAATAAACCCAGGCTATTTGTTTTTTGTTTTGTTTTGTTTTGTGCCAGGGATCGAACTCAGGGCCTTGTGCTTGCAAGGCAAACTAAATCCCCAACCACCCCCCACCAGCCCCCTCTGAAAAGCCCCACCATGACCACATGAGGTTTTGGGAGAACATCTAGACACAAAGCATAACAATGAGGTAAATCAATGTAAATTCACATGAAAAAAATAGATGTAATATATATGATTAATTGAAAAAGCAACTTACAAAATTTACATACAGTGTTGCATTTTATATAAAGTGGGGTTTGCATTTTTTTTTGTATGACCCTTAAAATTTCTTTTGCGGGAAGGATGATGGATAACTTTTACTTTTTCCTTGTTGTGTTTTGAAATTGTTTGAAATTTTATAGTTAACATTTTTACAATTGGAAATTTTTTTCCTGTATAGATAAATCTTTATGGGTAAAGATACAATTCTCTGTTTCATGCCCTTAATCAAACACCTTTCTCCTGCAATAAGAGGTACCAAGAAAAAGGGACTAGATATGAAAGTTAAGTACAATAGTGTCTTTTGGTTCCATTTCCACAGTCTTACTTAATATTGGCTGTGTTGCCTTGGCAGTGAAAGCAAGAACCCCTTGTACATGTACGCTCTTTTTTTTTTTTTGCATGTACACTCTTTAAAGGATTTTTTTTTTTTTTTTTTTTTTTTTTTGGTGCTGTGGATCGAACTCAGGGCCTTGTGTTTGCCAGGCAAGCACTCTAACCACTGAGCTAAATCCTCAGCCCTCTTTAAAGAATTTTATCATGAAAGGAATGCAGCTCTTTAATGGGCGAGAACCTTTTGGTTTGGCAGCGCAGTTCACTTGCCCTCGTGGGTTGTATAGAATATGAAGTAGAGGTGCATGTGACTGCAGCGTGAGCCCTTGTTTAATGGGTGACCATGCTGAGCCAAAGAGGGGAAAGTGGGAGAATGACAAGCATCGGCGAGCTGAAGCAGCTTGGTTTTTGGTCTTTGTTTGGGTCCTGTTTTGTCTTTTGTTGCGGGATAAGTTCCTTAACCTAGTTGATTTTTTTTTTTTAACCTAGTTGATTTAAAGAGGTATTTGAGTAAGTCAGCATGAGGGTATTGCTCAGAAAAGATAAGACCGTCTTTGCTGTCTCTGTTACTTGTTTAAAGTCACCTGAAGGTATCTCCTTTCTGTCTCATGGTTTCACTGTAACACCATTATTAAGTAACGCAGCTAAATTGCAACCCCGAATTCAAGAAGACGAAATAAGGCACATGAGAAAAATACGTGGCCGCCGTGGGAATGCCGACTCACATGTCGCTCATTGTCAGGTGTGGAGTGGTGGCCTGTCTGATGAGGCCACAGCTGTGAGTCAGGTTTAATGTCAAGCCCGGGAAAGCTCATTGGAGAGAAGAGGGATTAAATTGGGGAAGGAATTTGGCTTATGAAGAGGACATGAGTTTTGGGGCTACAAATGAGGGTATCTTTTGCATAGGATATTTCTGTAAGGTTATTTTGACCTGAGTGTCTCCTCCCTCACTATGTTCTGGAGATCTTCCTTTAACTTTCCACCTGCTTTTAGATTCGCCTGTCGCCTGTCCTGTAGCCACTTCAACAGCTGTAGATAATCCTTGCTTCCTGTTTTGTCCTTAGCTCTGATATGCTTCTCCCAGTCACCCTAACTAGGAGTGTGTGGTGTATCAGAGACAGGTGTACAGAGGCCAGCTCCTTGTGATACAGTGATATCATGGGTGGTGTGAGGTACTAGTTAGTTAAAAATGTCTTTTCAGAGCACTTCCTATTTGGGTGTGCAAGAAAGAGAATAGAAGAAGGGATGTTGGCCACGGATTGTCCTTATGTGTAATTATCCGGGGCTTCAGGAGCCGTGCAGGCCAGCAGTGTCTTCAGGATCACTTGGCTGGCCAAGGCGAGAACAGGATCCATGGTAGGCAGGGTCAGGCATGATGGGAGGGGAGCTGGGCTTGGGGGTGCTTGCCTGCAGTCCCGGGTACCTGGGGGCTTAGGCTGGAGGATCCAAGTTCAAGGCCAGCCTGGGCAACCTATTGAGACCTTGTCTCAGAATAAAATAAAAAAAGGACTGAGGGTGTAGCTCAGTGGTAGAGTGCTCTTCTCTGAGCCAGGCCTGGTCTCCACCCCCAGTACTGGGGCCTGAGTGTGCAGACCAGATGAAAGGAGACCACTGGGAGATTGGTCAGAAGGGCTCCTGTTTGGATGAGGATCAGGAAAGGTAGCTTAGCAAATATTTAACCCAGTTCCTTTGCGTCTCCCTTTCCATCAGCTGTGTCCTCAGAGAGTAATAGAGCATGATTAAACTTATGAGAGTAATTTAAGTGGTAATTAATTCACATTGGCTTTTATTGGGGCTCATTGTTCTCCAGGATCCACACTGTTATCATTCAGAAAGAAACTTGAATTTCTCGCATGTAAACAGAATTTACTTGAAATTGCTATTAATCAAAGATTTTAAGAAAATCACTTAATCATAGCTTCAGTTTACTTTTTCTGTGTGTCAATAACTGGATTAAGCCCCTTGCTTATAGCGCCTTCGTGGGGAGTTGCTGTTCTGTCCCATCTCACAGGTGAAGTTGTGACAGCCCGCCCCTGACCTGAGGAGTCTGGTTGGCTGTGTGGTGCGCAGCAGGGCTTCTGTGTGCAGGACTTGGGCAGGTACGATACACAGTGCTCACGTACGTTTGCTGGAGTTGATACCGTCCTCCTTTGCTGGGCAGGTAGGAAGTTCTGGGTGAGATTAGGGCAGGTAGGAAGTTCTGGGTGAGATTAGGGCAGGTAGGAAGTTCTGGGTGAGATTAGGGTGGGGCTTGGAGCCTGTTTCCTATGTCTTTGAAAACTCACGCCTTGTCCACGTTGTCACACTGTAAACTGTGTGAAACGTGGCAGGGTACCTTGTCCACTGACCATTCCTTCCCTGTGGTTTGAGAAGGTTTAGCTTGGCCCTGGCTGTCAGATTTGTGCAGAGTAAGCCTTGTGCACCTATGTCTTGCACCATCAGCTGTGTGTGTTTTGTATGAGGTCATTTAGAATTTAAGTAGGGTTGATAGATGAGTGGCTAAAGAAAATGTAGTATATATACACAGTGGAGCACTACTCTGCCATAAAGAAGGATAAAGGTGAATCATTTGTAAGAAAATGGATGCACCTTGAGATCATAATGTTAAGTGAAATAAATCAGACACAACCCATATCTTTCCCCAGGTACTAAGCTAAAATCAAAGTGGATCAAAGATCTAAATATTAAAACAGAAACACTAAATCTGTTGGAAGATAGAATAGGTACAACTCTTGAAGACATAGGTGTAGGCGAAGACTTTATGAACAAAACCCCAGTTGCCCAGGAAATATCACAAAGAATCAACAACTGTCATCTAATCTTATTAAAAAGCTTTCCCACAGCAAAAGAAACTACTAAAAGAGTGTAGAGACAACCCACAGAGTGGGAAAAAATTTTTGCCAGCTATTCCTCTGACAAAGGACTAACATCTTGAATATGTAAAGAACTCAAAAAAATCAGACTCCCCCAAATTTAAAGACCCAATCCAAAAGTGGGCAGCAGAAATGAATAGATACTTCTCAGATGAAGAAGTAGAAACAGCAAATAGACATATGAAAAAATGTTCAACATCACTGGTCATTCGAGAGATGCAAATCAAAAGGACACTGAGAATCCATCTCACTCCAGAAGAAATGGCTGATATCAACAAATCAGCCAATAACAAATGCTAGAGGGGCTGTGGAGAAAAAGGAACCCTTCTCCACTGTTGGTGGGAGTGTAGACTGGTGCAACTGCTATAGAAATCAGTGTGGAGATTCCTCAGGGAACTAGGACTAGAGATTCCATTTGACCCAGCTATTTCCCTTCATGGTATCTTCCCAAAAGAATTAAAAGCATCATACCGCAGCAATACATGCACACTCATGTTTATAGCGGCACAGTTTGTAATAGCTGAATCTTGGAAACAGCCCACATGCCCATCAGCTGAGGAACGAATAAAGAAAATGTGGTTTTTTAATACAATGGAGTACTACTGTGCCATAAAGAATGATAAGCTTGAGATATTTCAAGGTAAATGGACGCATCTTGAGACCATACTCTTAAGTGAAATAAATTGGACATACGTGTTTAAATACTGCACTGTTTCTCTGGTGTAAGAAACTGAAAGTGTAAATAAAGAGTAAAATGTATTCTATTGGGAAAAGGAAGAAAGTATTCAGATGGGAAGGGGAACAAGGGAGGAGGTGGGGGAAAGGAACAAGGACAAGAAAAATAAGGGATAGAAGGAAAAGAATGAAAACAAAGCTTTTGTAAATGAGGGGGAAGGGGACTGGGGAAAAAAACAGCAAGATATATCATGTACAAGTACAAATTCCCTATGATGAATGTTATCACTGTGTACATTTAAAAGGTACCACGAAAATAAAATTAAAAAAAAAAACAAATCAAGCACAGGCTTCAATATCCGATGGCTTCTATTAAATGAGAAACTCAGAGTATATAAATAAAGAGTAAAATAAAAGGAAGATAATAGGAGGTAGGAAGATAGCTCTTTTGCAGATGGGAATGGGACCAGGAGATGGACGCTGGGGACATGGAGGGGCAAAGGGATGGAAAAGAATTAAGATGTGTTACATACATGTAGCAACTCACGAGGAATGAGATCATTATATACTACAAACATATACTAATAAAAAATAAAAATTGAAAACAGAAGACTTTAAGAAGGTTGAGAGGTGGGAAGACAGAATGTGCGGTGGTCTTGACCTGGTTCTTTTGTCACACAGCCGGACGCCGTGCTCTGCAGGGCAAGGAGGAAACCCAAATGCAGCTGCCCCTCGACCCTTCCTAGGGCTGGCTCAGGTGGGCTGGAGTGTGGGGAGCGGGCCCTGGCCCCCGGTGTGCAGCAACAGAGGCATATTTCTCTGACCCCTGGGTACTCACGGGGGCTGCGGTGAGGTCTGTGCCTTTTCTGTGGCTGCTTGTTGGGACACATCTCTTTGGTCACTACTCCAGGGGAGGTGGTGTCTGGCAGGTCACTTCAGCTCTCCACACATGTACCATTGAAGTCGCTTGGCCCAACCTCACTGCCAGGCACTGGGGAAGAGGGAGGGTGACATCATGTTGGTGGGCACCTTGTTCTCTGCCAAGGCACCAAGAAAAGGACAGCTTTCCAAGGTAAGGGGCCCCGTGAGTAAACTGGAGTTGGATATTGAGGTCTGCAGTGCCCGCTTTCTCTGTGCTAACCTACCAGGTACGACTGTTACAGAGATTTTTTTCCTGCCATGATGATTTCAAGCCAGGAGTTGGCCAACTTTTTCTGTTTTTTTTTTTTTTTTGTGTACTAGGGATCGAACTCAGGGCCTTGTGCTTGAACGGCAAGTGCTCTACCACTTGCGCTAAATCCGCAGCCCCAACTTTTTCTGTTAAAGGGCCAGATGGCATGTGAGCCCTAGAAGAGGGTGGGTTCCTGTGAAACCTGGTTTACAGAAGCAGGCAGCTGGTTGGAGATGTCTGAGTAATTGGGCATAAAGGCCTAATGTCTGTGCTTTGCAGATGAGGCCTGCGATAACTGCTGCTGGCTGTCACCAGGCTGTGCATGTCAAGGTGTGTGCTTTGTTAGTTCATCAGCTAGTCAGTGCCATGTTTAGAAAAGATGGCAAGGGTGACTGCTGGGCACTCTCTCCTCAGGGTTGGGCGGCACTGGCCAGCACTGCCCAGGGCAGGGCAGCATGCTGTGTGCCAGTGCTTCTGGTGACCTGGTGTCTAGAAGTGGCCAGCCCTTTTCCCAGGGTACTTACACTGTGTGGGGTGCAGAGGGGGCCTTGGGAGCCAGCATTGCAGAGCTGTGAAATGTCACTGTCAAGGTCACTCCTGTGCAGGGGGCCCCTCCAGCTTCTCCTCCTCCTGAGCATAGACCTGAACTCACTGTGGAATGCACTCTCCCCACAGTTCTGTTGGTGATGCACAGATTCCTGCATGTGAGTTTCTGTAAGACTAATTCCAAAATGCTGTTTTGGTTAGAAGATGCTCCACAAATACCTCTGCAGCCTGTGCACCTGGCTTCCCAGGACAGTCATGCAGTCCCTGTCTTTAGGTAGCAGAGCTCTTCTCTCCAGCCCTGTGTTGCTTCCCACCTGTTGGGAGTAGCCCAGGCACCTGCAACGCTGAGAAAGTATTCCGTGGATCAGAGAAGACGTGGAATACGTGGGCCAGGCCCAGAGAAGCTCAGATTTAAAAAGGCCAAATAAAGCCAGGAGTGGTGGTGCACACCTGTAATCCCAGCACTTGGGAGGCTGAAGCAGGAGGACTGCCAAGAGTTTGAGGCCAGCAAGGGCTTCATACTGAGTTCAAGACTAGCTTGAACTACACAGCAAATAGTAGTATAACTAGATCTTTAAATTGTACTGGGGAGAGAGAAAATATCTTGATAAGATATTTTATATTCTATTTTAATTAAAATAAGTTTGATTATTGCATATCTAACAATTAAAACTAGTGTGATTTTTGCAACACTTTTTTTGGGGGGGGTGGTGGTGGTACTGGGGATTGAACTCGGGGCCTTGCTCTTGCTGGACAAGTGCTCTACCATTGAGCTAAATCCCAAACCCCAGCATTTCTTTACACAATGTGAAAATGTCTAGTTTTAATCATCTATTCTTGGATATCTAAAAGGTAAAACCTGTATACTAGATACCTTAATGAATTTCTTACAAAGAATACAAGATGTAGGGTGTGTACTGCTTGTGATGCGCCCTACTTTAAATACAATGGTGCCTTTTTAAAAAGTGACTTTTTAGAAATATTTTGTATTCTGGATACCAACTTTTACTAATATCGATACTTGGAAAGATTGATAAATTCAGCTTGAAAATTTTTGTAATACAGCTGCTTCCATTCAAACCTTTATCCTCCCATTATTGTTTGTGAGACACTGAGCAAGTCACCTTGTGGAACTGGGCTTTACCTTCTTCATCTATAAAATGAGATCTTGTTTTTTGTTAGAATTTAATGATAACGTATAAAACACTTGACATATAGCAAATGCCACTGTTTACTTGAATTGCAAAGTAATGCAGATAATACTCTGGGAGTGGAGACTTCAGCAGATATGCTAATTGTGTGTAATATGTATAAGTCGGGAATAGTGGTCCTAAAACAGTTTGCCTGATAAATATTTGTACTGAAACAGATTAACTAATATTTGTACTGCAAAGTACTAGTGAAGATAATGTCGAGGCTTGACTGTGTGAAACGATGATCACAGTAAATACAACATATAGTAGTTTTCCAAAATTGAAAGCTCCGTAATGATTACACAAATTTTTAGAGCTAGTCAGTAGCTTATTAAATATGAGATGCATGACACTTGCTGCAGTAGAGGAGACCGCAGGTTAACTGTGCAAGAGCAGGAAAAATTCTGTGCAGGCTCAGACGTGTATTCTAGAGAATACAAAGATCAAACTCCTGCTACTCAGACATTTTTGCCTGAGACCAGGGACGTTGATGTCGCCTGGGAGTTTGTTAGATCAACTTTCAGACTCACCTTTGAGTCAGCGTATTTGTTTTGAGAAGATCCCCGGGCCAGTTGAAGTCCAACAAGCATTTCTGTAAAACACCAAGAAGCCATAGTTTTAAATATTTACAAAAATATTTGGCCCTGGAGGCCAAACTGAAGACATGCAGAGAGGAGAAGCCCCGGACTTTCCTTAGTAGTGATACTTCAATGGGTAAAACTATTGCTAGCATGAACCACATTTGTTTCCTGAGATTATTGATGGCTAAAACTGATGACATCTCTTTCAGTAACTTTACAGTGCCTTATCAAATCACAGTCAGCTCTGATTTCTATTTAATATTAAACTGCTTTGTATATAAGACTTCTTTATGTAAAAAGAATTCTTATGCCAGATGTGGTGGCGCACTTCTGTAATCCCAGCGCTCGGGAGGCTGAGGCAGGAGGATTGCTGTGAGTTCGAGGCCTGTCTGGGGTACATAGTTTAAGGCCAGCCTGAACTACACAGTGAGACCCTGTCTCAAAAAACCAAACCAAATCAAACAAAAAAGGCAAATAATATCTCTGCTGGGCACTGGTGGGTTACTTGGCTGGCCCGGTAAGATGTCCCTTCCCAGGAACGGGGCGTTGGGTTCCTGACCTCAGCTACCTGTGTGCTGTCTCAGTCCCACAGCCTTTGGCAGCTGTGGTGGTCGCATTAACGAGACCTGGCAGGAGAGAGTATGGAGTGAGCTCCTGGGTGCCCCTGCTCCGAGTCAGAGGCCTGCCCTCCCTTCCTGAGCTGCTGCTTCCTGGAGGCGCAGCCAGCCCTGTGTGGCCAGGGCTTTCCACGTTCTGGATTCACTGTCACAGACTAGAAGAGAAAGTGGAGACCATAGAGGCTTTGGCTCTGAAAAGTTGAGTGCCCTCAACTGTACTGAGGTTTAATTGGCCTAAATATTGTATATATTTAAGATGTACAACATGACGATTGGATTAGCAAGGCTTCACCTCACATAGTTTTACCTGTGTGGATTGAGAGGGTGTGTGTGTGTGTGTGTGTGTGTGTGTGTGTGTGTATGTATGTACATACACACTTGTGCACTCACCTGCACATGTTGAGAGCACTTCAGATCTACTCTCTTGGCACATTTCCAGTCATGGAACATTATTATTAGGGAGGAACCTGGTCCCATCCTGCAGGTCCTGTGGTAGTCGAGCTTGGCCTGGGTTGGAGCCTGGGCATCTGGATTTTAAAATCTCCACATGTAAGTCTGGTGTTTGGCTAAATTGATAGCCACCATCAGCAGCTAGCCTGCTCTTGGATTCACCAGGGTTTGTGACTTCTAAGCTTTACTTGAAGCCTTTTCAACTTGCTTTGTAATATCACTGGATGTCTTTCAGTTTGTCAGTTCTGTTCTTCAGGTATCTTGAGTGCCTGCTGGTTCAAGACAGCATTGTTAAAGTAGGGGATTTAAGTATGTATTAGGTGTGGTTCTTGTCTTCAAGAGTTTAGAAAAAAGCCGAAAATACTTAAGTAATCCTAATGGGAATCACTGCAAACTAAAGGTCATTAAAGTGAATCATGTACTTCATGATAATTGTGAGAAGGGGCAGAGTGCATGTAATTAGAGGGGATCAGATAGGCTTGGAGAACGTGCCCTCTGAGTGGAGTCCAGGCCAGCCTGTGGCACTGGTGTGGGGAAAGCAGTGGCTCAGGGAAGATCATGGGCACAGACGGAGTGGGGACCCGGGGCCATGTGAGAATTTGTTCCACTCAGCCTGGGGTAGTACAGAGGAGTGGGGGATGGTGGGAAGTGAGCCAGAAAATGTCTTTAACCCACTTTCACTGTGGGCTGGAAGGTGTTAGAATTCTTCTGCCTTAAGTTTGTCAAGAAGATGTGAATGCATCTTGATATAGTTCACAGATTGATATTTTTGTAGCAGGTTGCTCAAAATTATGTATGTATATGTATGTGTGTCTGTGTGTTATATTCTACCAAAAAATATATGTATTCCACCAAAAGATGTATACCTCGGGAAAAGAAAAACTTGTATAAATATTTTAACACTAAGTTTATTGAGACATCATGGGATTAATACAAGTTACCTTTGGCCTCTACAATTAGAAGTAGTATTCAAAGTGGTGGCCATTAGCTTCTGGACATTTATTAGTACTGTAAACTGCTGAAGTGTGTATACATGCTTTTTGTGGACTCTGTGTGAGTATGTGTATGTATGTGTGTAATATCTTAATGCCTTTGAAATCAGAAAAGCATGTTGTAAATTGTAAATGAGTTACAAATGTAATTGTAAATGGGTTACAATTTCTTATTAATGTTAGGTCCAGTATATGAGCAGAAGGAAAGGTCTCTGCTCTGGTAGCAGACAGAAAGGTCCCACAGCTCTGCTCTCCAACCCAACTCCACAGTCCCATTTCCTCATGATTTAGTTGATGTTTCCTGCCAACACTTCCAAAAATGTCAAAATTTTGATGTCTTATGGGGAAGGGAACTTGGTGTTAACTGCGGTCATGTGGAGTTGAGCTTGTGCAGTTGAGGAGACCATGGGAGCATGCTCCAGTGAGATGGAGGCATGCATGGTGATGGTCCATTGCTTTGGCACTTACAGAATGCCAGGCCTCACCAAGTTGTTTGCCAAACAAGGAGAGCCAAGGGAGCCTGAGAGATGCAACATGTGCCAGCTCTCTCCCAGTTGGTGTCACCATGGTGGTTGCATTCTGCAGCTGTGGTGACCACTGGTGCCTCCAACCACACATGGCTGCTGCAGCTGAAGAACAGCATTTAAAATTTCACTTCATTTCAATTTGTGCAAACTTGTAGAGTCCTGCGTGGCCAGTGACTACCCTGTAGGATGGCTCATACTGGGTCCTGGAGGCCAGTGTGTTCTGTTCAGAGCAGGGAAAGCAGCATGGGGGTGCGGGATGAATGTTCAGGGCAAGGAAACAACATATTCTAGAGCCAGATGAAGGCGAAGGGGGTCTGTGGATCTGGGAGGAATTTGGCACCCCAGGCCTACGTGTGGTCATGAGTGGTGAGCGTGGAGCCTGGAACGTGCATGGCCACGTTATACAGGGCTGCGGGAGAAGGGCGTGAGCCCCTGAGGCTGGCTAGGCTGCACCAGGAGAGGTCTTGTACAGGTTACAGCCTATCCTGGGGACATGGATGCCTTTAGGCAAGGGTCTGGACCCCGCCAAGGTTGTAGAAGGGGAGGCGCTGCAGTGCTTGATATGGGGTGCAGGTAGAAAGTGTGGAGCCAGAAAGAGCAGTGGGAGGCTGCCGAAGTGCTGCAGGTGAGGAGGCACAGTACTGTAGAGTGAGGTGTAGGGAGGGAGATGGGGATGGAGAGGGGAGAGAGCAGCTCCGGACACAAGTGAGGGTGTACCAGCAGGAGCGGTCTGGGTTTCTTGCTGGCACATCTAGGAGGATGGATGTCACTTTCAGAATGGGAAGACGGAAGCAGGAGGGCCATGAAGGTGGCTTCTCTTTCGGGGGAGATGGGGCATTGTGGGCACAGGTTGAGAACTTGGGAAGATCTGCGCTGCATAGAGATTTGAGGATCGTCATTGCACTAGTGGAAATAAAGGTCTGTAAGTAGGTACTGAGGGATCGCAGGCGGGAAGATGCTGTGGCCTTGGGCAAGCCCACAACAAGGTCAGTTTTTGTCAGCTTTTTTTTTTTGGTGCTGGGGATCCAACTTGTGCTTGCAAGGCAAGTCTCTAACCACTGAGCTAAATCTCCAGCCCATTTTGTCAGCTTTTTGTTTTTTTGAGACGGTCTTGGTATGTAGTCCAGGCTGGCCTTGACTTGCAACAGTCCTCTTGGCACAATCTCCCGACTGCTGGGATTATGAGCCTGTGCCACCACGCCCTCCTTGCAAGATCAGTTTTTGAGGGATTGGCAGAGGAGGAGATGCAGAAGCACAAAACCTTGGGTATCTTGTTTCTCTCTGCCTCTGCTTCTTTATCTACAGAGCTGTAAGATTTCCTTTAAGGAACTGGCTCATGTGATTGTGGGGTGTGGGAAGGCAGGTGGGAGACTGAGAACTCGGGCAGGGGCTGATGATGCAGTCTTGAGATGGGTCTTTCTCTGGAAACCTGTTTCCGCTCTCCAGGCTCAGCTGACTGGATCTTTGCCTTGCGCAGTGTGTTGCTTCATGGCAGCCCCACCTACACAGTGCCGTCACAGCAACACCCAGCTCAGGGTTTGGATAAATTACCTGGAGCTGGGGCCTGGCCAAGGTGACATAAAATTAGCCATCCCAGAAGGCAAGAAGGAGTAGTCTTTGGAACCCAGGGGAACCCAGCTGTCACTGGCCTTGTCTAGTGACAGAAGTCCCACAAGGTGAGGGTTGAAAAGTGGCCGTTGGAGTTACCACCAGGAGGTGAGCAGCCCTGAGAGGTGAATGAAAGAGGGAGTCAGAGGCAAGAGAGATGTGCGATGATTCTGGCAGGAATTTGCCTCTCGGTGTTACATCTGCAGGGCAGGCAGCTTCTCGGGGTGAGCTCTGGAGATGCGCTTGGGTTGTTCTCTGGGATGCAGCGGGTGTCACATGGCCTGTATGCTCCACACAGGTTTGTTCAGACTTTCCTGGGGTTGCAGAGTCCGAGAGTAAGTAGCTGTGGTTCTAGAGAAGGAAAACCTTTCAAGAACATGGTGTAGGAACAGTGGGGTCTTCTAACAGAGTCGTTAGCATGACCTGTAGCGGTTGTGGGCATCTGAATAGTGTTGGGAGTTATCTGTGAGCCTGGTTACTAGTATTACTTCTGTGACGCTGGGATCCAGCCTGAGGCCTCCTTAACGTTGTGCATATGCGGTACCCCTGAGCAGCAGCCCAGCACTCTGAGCATTAATGTCATACTTGGAGTTATGCAAAGCGGCCGATAGGTGGCCCTGTTTGCCTGTCAGATAGGAGAGCCTCTAGTAGAAAATGAATTTAGTGTTACAGGAGTGAGAAGTTGTTTTTTTTTTTTTTTGTTTTTTTTTTTTGGTTTGTTTTGGGTGCTGGGAATCGAACTCGGGCCTTGTGCTTGCCAGGCAAGTGGTAAACCACTGAGCTAAATCCCCAACCCAGTTTTGTTGTTTTAAATAACAGATACTAATGAAATAAAGTTGCTGTTAATACGAGTTTTTAAAAAAATTTTCCTGGTTTAAATTTCAGGAGAGTGACAGGTTGTGTGTAGTGTTCATAATGCTGTGTGCTGTAGCCCTCTTTCTCTAGCACAGAGACAAGACCTTTCCGTGTGCAGAGGTCATTTGATATTGGAGCTTATATTTAACATCATGAAGGACACAGTTGTACAGCAAAGTGAGGGAGTGTTGTAGTTGTTGAGGCTTATGAGAAAAGTCAGTATAGTGGACTATTAACTGACAGCACCTTTGCTCCAAGTGAAAGAGACCCCAGCCCCTCCCGGGTCTCTGGAGGACATGTGCACATGAGGACCTTCCTCACCCTGAACATCGTGTGACTCCAGGGGGAAGCGCTTGTCGTCATAGTTGAGTCCTTGGGGACCTGTGCAGAGCTTCTGATGATGTGGCTAGCAGCCTAGCTGCTGAGGAACGTGCAGGGAACCTGGCACCTGTGTGCTGTCTCCAGTGCCAGGGCCCTGTGTATGCCACACCTGTATGGACTGTGGACACGGGGTGTATCTGCTGGTAGCAGTTGTGTTCAGAAGCCAGGGCAGGAGTGCAGAGGAGCCGCTGGCTGCCACATGCCTGGGCACGGAAGCCTCCCTTTCTCCCATGTGCAGGAGGGTGTTGGGTGGGGGGAGGGGCTGGAGCAGAGTTGGGGATGAGAGAGGGCGCAGAGACTAGCAGTGCAGTTACTTTGAGATCGAAGCTTGCCCTTCTTCCTGAGTCCTCACAGATCTGTTGAGTGTACTGGTTTGTGTTAGGATTCCTGAACCCAGCACAACCTTGGAACCAGGGTGAGAGCTGGAGGTTGATTTAGGAATGGCCCAGAAGCACAGCACCTGTTTTCTCATTTCTAGCAACTGTTGGAGGTCAAATATTCAAGATTTTAAATGAGGTTGGGTGATTTGCTGTCATCTTACTTCCTTGTAGAGGTGCAGTGCGTTAAGGGGATAAAGGGTGGAGATATGTACTGTTGCCTGATACCAGCAGCAATGTATGTGCCTTCCTGAGGGCTCCCTCTTGTCACTGAGGTCTCAGTTCAGTTGTCACCATGTCAGCAAGGTCACTGTGTCCTCTCTGACTCAAAGTGGACCTTTCTGTACTGCTTCCTGTTCTGTTGCTCTGTCTCAGAAGTTCATCTTTAAGGCATAATTCAAATATAGTAAAATGAACCCTTTTAACAGTTTGGAGAGACCTGACTAGTGTGCAAACCTGGAGTCACCACCGTAGTAAAGATAGGGGATGCACCAAGGCCCTCGGAAGCCCCCACTCTTCCAGGCAGCCCCTGTCCTGTACCCAGCCCAGTGGGGTGCTGGGCTGCTTTCTGTCTCCGCAGATGGGACTGATCCCTGGCGTTCCAGGCGAAGAGAATCACACAGCATGTTCTGTTTCTGGCTGCTTTTACCAGCTAATAATGCTTTTGAGTTGGATGTGTTGGAGTTCATTCTTTTTTTTATTGCTGCGTAACATTCCAGCATAAAAATTTAATGCAGTTTATCCGCTTTGCTACTGATAGATATTTGAGGTGTATCCAGGTTTTTGGCTAATAGAGAAAATCTGCTTTAAAAAAAAAAAAAAAGAAAACCTGGTATGAACATCTGGATATATATTCATGGGTGTTTGTTTCTCTTGGGTAAATACCTAGGAGTGCAATTGCTTAATTACTCAGCTTTTTCTAAAGTGGTTAGACCATTTACAATATCACCACCAATGTACAAGAGTTCCACTTGTTCATAACCCAAATTTAGTGTATAGTAGATTTCATTTATTATAAGCCTGATTATAAACATCATTGACTATCTTCTTGTGTACTTGTTGGCCATCTGCATCTCTTTTTGGGTAAATTGTTTGTTTGAATCTTTTGCCCATTTTTGATCTGTTTATCTTACTGAGTTGTAAGACTTATTCTGGATACAAGCCTTCTGTTAGATGTGTGTATTGCAGATTTTTTTTCTTGGTCTGTAGCTTGTGTTTTCATTTTCTTAATCATATCTTTTGAAGAAAAGGCATTTTTATTTTATGATGTCCAGTTTTATCATTTCTTTTCTTTTATGGTTCATGCCTTTTATGTACTATCTAAAAAAATTTGCCTGCCTGAAGTCATTAGATTCTTTTTACATCTTTAGAAATTCTGTAGTTTTAGCTCTTAACATTTAAATTCGTGATCCATTCCAAGTTAATTTGTACATGAAGTGAAGTAACAAGTAAATGTTTTTCTCACAGATGAGTATCAGTTATTCCAGTGTCAGCTGTTGAAACAGTTCACTCTTTTCCTGTTGAGGGACCTTGACAGCTTTGTCTAGGATCATCTGATCCTCCATACTTAGTGCTGTTTCTTCTGTTTCATGAATATTTTAGAGTATGTGCTGCCGAAGCGAGCATTCGAATCGTACATTGTTCCTTTGAAAGCAACTCAAGAGCATACAATGCTTCTGAGGTAAAACATTCATTTTCATATCCTGGTGAATTATTATTTTTTAAAAAATAAAAGCAGGTGATTTATTTGAAGGGGCACAGGGAGTGCTACTCTGTACGAGTAGGGACTATTCAAAAGAGAAATACTCCTGGTGAATTATTTTTTAACTTAAAAACCTGCTGCAGAGACATGACAAGAAAATGCAAACCCTGATCCTGCCCTGGATCCTGGGTAGAAGTGGGGAAAAAGCTATCAAATATTAAGAGATAAAGTGACAAGATTGGAATAGGCAGTAGATTAAAGCTTTATACTAATGTAACAATTGACAGTTGTACTGTTGTAACATAAGAGACTGTTCCTGTTTTTAGTAAATACACACTAAAGTATTTTGGAGTAAAGGCTCATGATGTATATAATTTACTACCAGATAATTAAAAGGTCTGTGTGTAGGGAAGGGGAACACAACTGATAAAGCAAATAAAAACACATCACAAGGGTTAGTAATAGGTTATTCTGAATTAAAGCGTTTGTCATTTATATTATTTCCGAATAAAAAGTTCTTCAAAATGTTTTTAAAAAATTGTTACATCGGGCCCGGTGTGGTGGTGCTTGCCTGTAATCGTAGCACTTAGGAGGCTGAGGCAGGAGGATCACTATGTGAGTTTGAGGCCAGCCTGGGCTACAAAGTGAGTTCAAAGCCAGCTTGGACAGCATAGTGACACCCTGTTTCAAAAAACCAAAAAACAAAAATAAATTGTTATATCAACATGTTGGCTTAATATTTATATTTTCCATAGAAATAGAATTTAAATGATAAAATAGCTATTGATGGTGATTTTTTAAAAAATGAAAACAGGAATTTTTCTGTGCTTGGGATTGAGCCCAGGGCCTTGTATGCTGTCTGGGTGTTTAGGTACTGAGCTACATCCCCAGCCCTTGAGTAGAAATTTATTTGAAAAATAAATGCCCCTTCTATATGTAATTTATCATTTAAAAAATGTATTATGATGATGTGATTTCTGTGTCTCTGAAATGCAGCACTAGATTCTGATGGGTTAACTGACCTATTTGAAGTTTCTGATGATATATTTTATCTCCAATCTTTTTGGATACCTAGTTTGAGTAATAAGATTTAAAATTACTTCAGATAGGGGGTGGGGATTTAGCTCAGTGGGTAGAGCGCTTGCCTAGCAAGCACAAGGTCCTGAGTTCGATCCCCAGCACCCCCCACCACTCCCAAAATGACTCCAGGGCCATGTGTGTGAGAACCCCGTGCATATCTTAGATCAGGAAGACGGAGTCACTCTGACGTTCAGGTGTCACTCCCTTAATTTAATGTGGACCTAATTATATTTTAAGTCCTGTTTTGTACTTGATCTGCTTTCTGCCATTACAAAGTCAACAAAAAAACCTGCATTGCCACCAGCTACAGATGGCTCACTTCTAGGATGGAAATCGGAGAGAATTTAGGGGAAGTCAGGACCACCAGTGAAGAGGTATCTGGTTGCCCTGGTCACTGAGTCCATCTTGTCTGCTTCCCATGGTCAGAGAGGCCTTCTCTTTTTTTTGGGGGGGTGCTGGGGATTGAACTTAGGGCCTTGAGCTTGCTAGGCAAGCACTCTACCACTGAGCTAAATCCCCAACCCCAGAGAGGCCTTCTTGTCCCCTTGCCCTGTTGCGTGAGGGCTGTTTTGTCCATTTGCCATGGTCAGCAAGACAGTCTTGTCCCCTTGTCATGGTCAAGTGGCACTGTTGACTGTATTATCCCCCACTTGCTGCTTTCAGCGTCTTAACTGAGTTCAGGGATGTTTGTTTCCTTAGTCTCTGGTCGTTGCTGTGAAGTTTAAACACATTTGCACACTATATATTTTGTGCAAACAGGTCTCATTATAACCTGAACTCATGATGCCCTCAGATTAGGATTTCCACTTTATCTTTTTTACTGTCTCTCCTTCCCCATTCTTTTTTTAAAATTTTAATGGCATTTTAGATATACATAATGATAACATTCATCATAGGGAATTTGTACCTGTACATGATATATCTTGCTGCTGCTTTTTTTTCCCATTCCCGTCTTCTCTCTTCACCTCCTCCTGTCCTCCTTATTACAAAAGCTTTGTTTCCATTTTTCCTTCTGTTCTTTTTTTTCCCTGTTTCCTTCCCCCTTCTTGACGTTTGCTGGGTGCTTTCCAAGGTGGCGGTTACCGTGGGGTGTCTGGCTTCTCTGTAAGCTGCATGGTGACAAGGGCCGTCCTGACCACCGGTGTTCATGCTGGCATTCTCGTTGGTGTGCGAATGTGGTGTGGTTTGAGCGCTGCTATCTTGGACGCGCCACCTGTGCTGACCTCAGCTGTGCGGTCGCTGTGGGGCTCTCGTCCTGTGCTGAGCGCTGAGTGTTAGGTGTGGAGGAAGAAAGTAATAATTTCTAGTAGCAGACGGGCCATGTAACAGGCTGTTTGACCCTCACCTCACAAGGTCGTGGCTTCTCTTGAGCTGAGCTCTTGCTCCTGAGGTGCTGTTGCCCTCACTGGGGGGCCAAGTATGCAGCTGTCTCGGTGTCTTCCTGAGGTGCATGGCAGGGACGCCGAGGGACAGCTGTGCTGCTGTGCAGGGACCCCACCTCCTTTAGAGCCGGTGCCCTGCCTGCTCCTGGGTCCCCGCGGTGCTGACAGCCTTGTGGCAGTCGGCTGGGGGAGCACATGGCCCCTTCCACCCAGCATTGGCTGGCATTTCTGGGTGCAGCAGAGGCAGGGTGACTCCCGATTCCTGTCACTTATGGGCAGGGGTCCTGGGGACAGGGAAGTGCACTCTCCTGTTCTGGTGCCTTGGAACTCCCGCTTAGCCTCACACTTGGAGAGGAGTTTGTTCCTCAGACTGGGGAGCTAGGCAGGAGGGCTGGGATGGAGTAGGGCAGGGGCCGGCCTTCAGGTTTTTTGAGAAAGTATTTTTTTTTTTTTTTTTAGTTTTCTCAGATGGAATTTTTTGTAACAAAGTTATAACAGGATATACTGTACTTAATTTCACTTTCATTGTGCTGAGTAGCAGCACTCTGTAGCCCGAGGAAATACAGGTGTTAATCTTTCCTGGAGAATGTTGTCTTTACCCTCATCAGAGCCTGATTTAAATGCCCTTGGCCTTCCTCACTCTCCACACGGCATCTGAGCGGCATGTGGCAGTCCTGGCACGCTGGCAGGGAGAAGCGGGTGCTTGGGGTACCAGGCTCTGAGGAGGTGCCAGGTTCCTTACAGGAAGCCTGTCTCTGTGAATAAAGCAGGGCAGCTAAAGGTCTGATATTAGTGCTTCCGGCTGAGTCTGTGTGTCAGGGTGTCCTGTTGGCTTTGCTTCATGCCCCTCAGAGGTTCTGTGTGGTCCAGAGTGAGCGCCTGGGAACAGAGGCTTTGTGTTTTCACTCGTTATAACCAGGAAAAGCCGAGAGGACCAGCTGGTGACACATTGTTGTCACAAGAAGAAAAGGATAGCTTGTACTTTTTTTTTGACAGTGTTAAACCTTGCTTCCAGTAGCTTCTCTTCCTCTAGAGTCAGTGTGCGGGTCACATGGGACAAGGGTTCTGCTGGGGGTAGTTACTGGGACACTGTGGGCGGGTGATTTCATGGGGCAACCTTCTGCTTTGTTTTGTGTCTTTTAGAATGTCGTTCTTTCAGGAGGCTCCACAATGTTCAGGGATTTTGGACGCCGACTGCAGAGAGATTTAAAGAGAGTGGTGGACGCCAGATTAAAACTCAGTGAAGAGCTCAGCGGCGGCAGAATAAAGGTAGGAGACCTGAGTTTCTGCCTGGGATTGATCAGCTTGGTCTTAGCACGGAGTTGGAGGGGCAGCATGTGGTCGAAACAAGCCAAACCACTTTGTTGGCCGTGTAGGCTCCTTCCAAGTGTGTAGTGAGCTGGGCCTCTGTGCCCACGCCAACCCATGGCCACCAGCAGTTTTCTTTGGGTTGTACCACATCAGGCGTGTAGTGTTATGACCAGGATCCCAGGAGATGGGAGTAATCAGTGGGGGCCTGTTAGGTCCTTTACAGATGTTCTCGTTAAACTGAAAGAACTGGCACTGACAGGGAGTTACAGGGTGCTCCTCCAGCGTGACAGTTCCTAACTAGCAGGTGGTTTTATTTGGGCTTCTTACCAAGATTGGGCTTTGGTAGGGCCAGTGGGAACAGGGAAAAAAATTCCATACAACTGATGTCAATTGTTGGAAGAATGAAGTTTCTTTTAGTGTTTTGGGGATGTCTTTTAGTATTTGAAATTATTTCTGAAGTGCTAAACCGTTTGACTATTAGGTTAAAAAATTCATTAGGTTAGTTGCTTGTGCATTCCCTTCATAATCGCTTTACAAGGACCTCTGCTGACCAAGTGGCTTTGTTCCCCGTACCTCCTGGGCTGGGCCTGCAGGTCCCAGTTGGTGCACCCTGGGCAGGGGACATGAATGTGAGGGCAGTACATCCGCCTGACAGTGGATAGAGGGCGGGGAAGCCGGATCTCGTCACCCGGCAGACGTGGAGTAAACGTGCTTCCCTCTGCCCACAGCCCAAGCCTGTGGAGGTGCAGGTGATAACGCATCACATGCAGCGCTACGCCGTGTGGTTTGGAGGCTCCATGCTGGCCTCTACCGTAAGTCCCCCGCACACTGATCTGTTTGCTGGCTTCTCTCTTGAGTCTGCTTAAACAGGGTCTGTGAAGGTTGAATAGTGAATATTCTCTACACACTTGATTACTTGCTCAGAGAGAAATATTTAATCATCATTCACATTGCACAGCTGATTCACAAGTAGCCTTGCTGGTCCAGAAATAATCTTAACAAAATCTTGCATTAATCATTAATCCCAATGACCTTTCCAAGAAATGATCACTTTTCCCAGTCATATATGTTAATGGCTAATCCATTGTTAATTTAGGGCCTGTATATATTTATTTTTTTAATTTAAAAAAAAATTTTAATTTTGGTTAGTATATGCTTGTAGTACATAGTAGGTAATTCATTGTGGGGAGTTGGTACATGTGCATAACACATCTTAATTCTTTCATCTTATCTCCTCCCATCCTCTCCCTGACCCCTCCCTTCATCTCCTGGTCCCCTTTTGCAAAAATGCTATCTGCCAGTTTCCTATTATGTGTCTTTTATTTTGCTGTTTCATTCATTTATACTTTGGATTTCTCATGTAAGAGAAAATGAACTGTTTAAGATTGTGCGTCTGATTTATTTCACTTAACATTATGGTCTCAAGGTGCATGCATTTTTCTTTCTTTTTTTTTTTTTTTTGCATTTTTCTACAAATGACTCAAGTTTATCCTTCTGTATGGCAGAGTAGTACTCCATTGTATGTAAATACCACATTTTCTTCATCCATTCATTTGTCGATGAATTAGTTATGATGAATTGTGCTGCTATAAATGGGTATGCAGGGATCACTGTAATACAATGTTTTCGACTCTTGCAGGAAGATACCTAGAGGGCAGGCACATGTTTGGTCCTAAATAAATGTGGGCTAAGTCAAAACATGCGTGTGTGTGTGTGTGTGTGCACACGCGTGTATGGTGCGAAGGGTCAGTGAGTTAACTGTTTCTCGTCTTTGAGGAGTTGAAGATTAGACGCAGGGTCTCACACACGGAGTGAACCCTTGACCATTGAGCTCCACTTTGAGGCCGAGATGGGGCAACTTTTCAACATGAAACGACTTTAAAAGAGGTCACAGCCTCCCAGAAGCGGCCTGGAGGAAGGTGCAGGTTGTGGACAGGAGTTCTTTATCTGCTTAGCTGTTTATTTAATGCTCTTTCTGAGATGCTCACGTTTTACTTCTGGCTGTCGTGCACAGCCGGAGTTCTTCCAGGTCTGTCACACCAAGAAGGACTATGAAGAGTACGGCCCCAGCATCTGCCGCCACAATCCCGTCTTCGGAGTCATGTCTTAATGTCTGCTATGGAATCATCACTCGGTAGCGTCCCTTTGGGACAGGTGTCCCTTGGAGCCCGAGCAGAGTGGTCCCAGGCGCGTGGAGATGAGTGGCGTGGTGTGGCGTGGCGTCTGGGCGGTGTGCTTGCGTCGCCGAGTGCATGAGACTCCGCGCAGTCCTCCGGTTCAGAGCCGTCTATTTATGTGCAACTCTTCTAGCCCCTCCCTCCTTGCGCCCCGTGTCCCGCCTCTTCTCCGTCTGAGCTTCTAGCCCACAGATACAGTTTGGAGGGAAATCACATGCCACTTTAAGTATTATTAGAGGAAAAAAAGGCAAAATCGTCCCCCCAGGAAAGAATGTGGGGTGTAAACACTGGTCCTCCCAGTTTATTTTTGTAAATAAAATGTTATAAACTTGAAATACAAATCGATGTTTATATTTCCTATCATTTTGTATTTTATGGTATTTGGTATAACTGGCTGATACTAAGCACGAATAGATATTGATGTCATGGAGTGCTGTAATAAAAAGTTTTTAATTGTGAGGCATGTTATGATATGTTTATAGGCAAACAGTAAAATAGCAAACTTCTTTGCCACATGTTTGCTAGAAAATGATTACACTTTATCAGGGCGACCTGATGTCTGAACACTAAACAGTACTGTATGGGAATCGCTGCGGACAGTGTGTTGTAGTCTTTTCCTTGAGCTCTCTGGAAGTCTTTTATAGAAGATGATGTTGATGTTGGTGAGTGTTGGATGAAATACTACCTTGCACCATTGTAATAAAAGCTGTTAGAATCTTTATAAATACTTTGCTGCTGTAGTGTGGTGGTCTTTTGGTCCCTTGAGTCTTCTAAAAAACACTTGTTTCTGTCAGCAGACAAGGTTTACACTCAGTAGCGCCTTGCGGGCGGGACCCCCTGCCGGCCTGGACTGCTGTGCAGCGCCCGCCCGCGGCAGCAGGGCTTCCGGTCAGGTGTGGGCGGGCAGGGCTCCTGCGCGCGTACCCTCGGGATTTCCGCTGCCCTCTTGGGAACTCGAGGCCCAGGACCTTGAGCTTCCACATTTTCACATTTGTTGAAGGCGAGCCTGCCTCAGCTGGCTGGTGGGGTAATTTGCTAAATTAGTAGATTTAGGTTTTTTGCATTCTTCATATTATCTTTATGTTAGATTTTAAACTTATTTATGATCTACCTTTTCAGTAGTGAGATAGGTTTTAACTCTGAGAAGGTTTGCCTTCGTAACCATTTGGTTTTAGTATTTAAATCCAGAAACAAGTTTAGGAGCACTCAGCTTAGCAGTCCTCCCTTATCTGTGGTTTCTGTTCACTATTAGCAACTGAATTCTGAAGCACGAAACAGACAATTCCAGAAATAAACAGACCACATTCACTTCACTTTTATTGTACCATATCATTATAGTTCTGTTTTATCATTAGTTATTTTTGTTCTAGTTTTATTGTGCCTAACTCATTAAGTCGAGCTTCACCGTAAGAGCATTCGTCACCTTTGCGTCACTGTCTTGCAGTACCTGAGGCTGCAGAGGAAGAAGAGGGACCCATTCGGCTCGCTCTTTTGGAGGTCCCAAGGTGAGGCACCTGCTTCAGCTCGCTCCTGGCGGGCCTGGGTGGGAGCAGTGGACCATGGCAGGCACGGGAAGCCAGAGCCCCGTGCCTCAGTGATGCACACCACCTCCCACGGCCTGCGCCCTGAGGGCCAAGCCCACAATATGAGAAACAGGCCGACTACGCTGAAACCACCGCAGCACTGTGGCTGGTGGGAAGAAACAGATCTGCAGGGGTTCGTCCTGTGGTGTCAGGTCCCCTGGGACTGGGACTGTGTTCTCCTGAGGCAGACCTTTGTCCTTCTTTGGACATCTTGACAGGAGGGCCCGTGGGTTGCTGGTCTTTGTGATGCCCGGCACAAGGGAGGTGCCCAGTAAGTGTTTGCTGGATTAAATTTTTCCCCGGAAGGAAGGCCACACTGCTCTTTTCAGGCTGTGTGTGCCCTAGTGCTGTACCACACGGCGGGATGGATGACCTCAGAGGAAAGATGGGATCGAGTGTTGGGTATTGAATTAGCCTTACCTTAAAAGTTCAGGGTCTCATTGTGCAGTTCAGGCTGGCCTTGAATTCACTATGTAGCCCAGGCTGGCCTCAAACTCATGGTGATCCTCCTGCCTCAGCCTCCCGAGTGCTGGGATTAAAGGCATGCGCCACCACGCCCGGCTTCCTTAGACATTTCAATTGCTTCATTAAAACCTAATTTCTTAAATTTCAACTCCAGTGGGTATTCATGTGGCTGAAGGGTAGATGGCGGGGCCTGTGTGACGCTCCGGCACATCTCATGGCTGCCTTCTGCTCTGGCCACGCCTGGGGGTGGTCACAGAAATGTGACTCTGGCGCCAGAGGGGGGCAGAAGAAATCTGCAGACGTCCGGAAGACACGGATAGCTCATTCTCCAACCATCTTCCCGTGAATAACAAGCCCTTGTGTGACTGAGAGGCAGGTTGTTTTGTGATTAATTCATTCTTTACGACCTTTCTATTCTGTCTCATTTGTAGAAATTACGATGGTGCCAAACAAGCTTGTGAGGTTAGTCAAGTGCACAGCTTATTTAAAACTGCAAGAGTCCCATTAAGGATATTTATCTGTTAAATAATTCTTTACTTAATTAAAGAATATTTCATAATGTTTCTTTTAAAAGTAACTGTCAAGCTTATTAAATAGAAATATAAATTGATTGGCAAAATAATTGCGTGGGGCTCTAATTGGCAATTACATCAATTTCACTTGGTCAGATGGAAATAAATCTTTAAAAAGAAAAGAAACTATAGCTTGGTCTTGACATTATTATCAAGGGTTTTTCGAGTTTTAAAATACTACCTCTTGGGGCTGGGGATTTAGCTCAGTGGTTCCTCGCAAGCACAAGGCCTTGAGTTCGATCCCCAGCACCAAAAAAAAAAAGAAAAAAACCCAAAACAAAAACAACACCTACTTTTTTTTCCCATTTTAAACTGTGTATTTCTCAACTAAGCAGCTGTTTATTGTCTAGGTTGACTTCTCAGGTTTTATTTTTTTGTTTTTAGTTTTGGAAGCCCCGCATTGTTCTCTGCGTGTGACATGTGTCTGTAATTATGTGTACAGTATATAGTTACTCAGTTAATAGTGTATGGCTACTAAGAGTTCAAAATTTTTTAATTGATGAGAGGAATATAGCTTTAAATTATTAAAAATAATTACAAACCTAAGGGTTTATGATAGCAGATAAAATTTTAATGATAATGGTGTTGGCTGTGTTTCCAATATTTAGGGGTCAGATCAGACGTAGTAATTGATCAGAGATCCATTTAATTCATTCTTGGCTATATTAGCACTTAACTGCATATAAATTCCACATTGTTTCCATCAGACAGGCTTGGCCCGGGCAGTCTTTCTGCTGCCTCTGCTGTGGGGGGTGGTGGTGGGCAGACCGGGCAGGGGACAGGTCTCTGCCCACTCTGCGTGACCGTCAGCATGTCATTGGAGCTTGCTTGAATCTGTGTGCATCTTTGTCTCCTTCCTCCTCTTCCGGTAGTACAGGATGGCAGAGTCACAGCCCTGGGATCCCATGCCAAGGAGCCGCTCGGAGGGAGCTGGTGGGGGACAAGACCCATGAAACTCGGCCTGGGTCACAGCATGGCCCCCTGGTGTAGTCTGTGGGTTCACGTAAGTGGCCCTTTTAGTTTTCTTTTTTTGTTTTCCCTCTGCTGGGGATGGAACTCAGGGCCTCGCACATGCTAGGCGAGTGCTCTGCCACTGAGCTTCACCCCAGCTTCTTACATTTAAAGTCAGAAGAGTCCACCAGCTGTGGGAGGCTTGTTCAGGCCCAGGCTTCAGGCTCATGGAGACTGGCGCTGTGCCAGGGTGAGGACGCCTGGAGTGTCTGCTCCAGGAGAAGAGGTGGCCAGTGATCATGTTATGCAACAGATCCGCACACTGTGAGATAGACGTCATGATGTGGGGCCCAGAGGGGTGGACCTGAGTCCCCAGCAGAATGTCAGCCGCCAAGACTGTGGCGAAGGTAGAGGCCAGCAGGGAGGGAGGAAAAGTGGTTTAGAGGACAGAAGAGATGTGGCAGGTGCAAATGGCTCTTTCTGTAAGGTAAAAATATCAAACTCAGAGGTTCACTAACAAATACTCGGAGCAGAAGGGAGCTGGGACTTGTTTTTGTTTTGAGACAGGGTCTCAGTACGTAGTTCAGGCTGGCCTTGAACTCACGGTGACTCTCCTTCCTCAGCCTCCCGAATGCTGGGATTACAGGTGTGCACCACCATGTCTGGCTAGGAAAAGATAAACAGCAGGTGATGAGGTTTGTGCTACATCAAAAGTAGGCACCTGAAAGTTCTGCCAAGCCCTGGGAGAGGGAGGAGAAAGTGGCCAGCTGTGGGTACCGTCCTGGGCCCTCTAGCGCCAGCGACGTGTCGTAGACATGCCTGAGAGCAATGCGTGGTGGTGTGGCGGGCCGGGGAAGGGTGGGAGCCCCGGGCTGTGACCCGTAAAGCAATAGCACAGCTAATGGAGGTCAGCCTGGCAGACACCGTCACCTTTACGTGAACATTGGGAGGCACCTTTCAGAGTTTAGTACAGTGAGATACATAGCTGGTGGGCGAGGTTTGTTTTCAGTTTTAAGACTGAAACTACCAATGAGATAATTTTTCTTGTTGAATTTTTTTCTACTGTGCTTTACTACTTTTGTTAAAAAGGCTACACTGCTTCGGCTACAGTATTTGAGTGCTATTAAAGAACTTAGGATACAGTGCTGTGTGCTGGAGCTAGGCATGTAAATAATAATTAGAAGTCAGCTAGCTAGAGAAATAAATGCCAGCTGTAAAGGTGCACGTGACTAATTGGTGTTCTCCACTGACATCTTTTATCTTAATTAGGATAGTATACTGAACTCCCCGCTCTGATTATGTGATCATTTTCTTGAGCTGAATTAGCATGTTTTAACATATTTATTCATTAGGTCTTATGTCCATGATAAATTAAACTTTATAGGTAATCAAAACATTATTGCATGATATAATTACAGCTCTCTGAATTAGAGTTTAAGGAAGTCATTGCCGTACTATGTGTAATTTAAATGTCTTCCAATGGCAAGTATTAATGGCAGCATAAAGTTTCTGGTAGTGTGCGGTTTATATTCGGGTTGAGTTACAGCTAGGCATCTTTTTTTTTTTTTTTTTTTTTTTGGTGCTGGGGATCAGACTCAGGGCCTTGTGCTTGCAAGGCAAGCACTCTAACCACTGAACTAAATTCCCAGCCCATAGCTAGGCAACTTTTAAAGACCCGGCAGCCCCTGTGCTGGGACTTTGTGAATAGTGGTGGCATTTCTGGGTGGGTCTGACCTCAGCAATCATGACCACGTGTGCTGAACCTACTGTGCCAGTGCTCGGACAGGTTGCTACATCCGTGTTGTAGGGGCTTGGTTTCACATGGGACTGGAATAATGTTAATACTGGTAGGGCGTGGTAACCCCCAGGACTGACAATTTTTCAGGTTCTCCCCGCTCCACCCTTGCATTGGGCATAGAACCCAGGGCCTTTGCATTATGCTCTACAGTGGTACCTTGGTTCACAAAGGTCACAAACCAAATTGGTTGAGAACTGAATCAAATCCAATGGTTAGGTTCAATGTTGACCTTACAAGGAAATTTGATTTGGTTCTCGTCCAATTCATTTTGCGACCAGAATCCTGGAAAGAATTAAGTTCGTGAACTAAGGGACCACTGTATCCCCAGTGAAGTCTGGGCTCAAATTTGAAATCCTCGTGCCTCAGCATCCCAGAGTGCAGAGATTACAGGTGTGCATCACCATGTCTGGCTATGAAAAAATAAACACGGTGGCTCTTTTTTCCTTTTGGTGGCAGTGGTACTGCGGATGGAACTCAGAGCCTTGTACAGGCTAGCTGAGTCCTCTGCCCCTCAAGTTACATGCCCAGCCCTAAAGGGTGTGCATTGAGTGTGCATGCAACACACAAATATTTAAACTGCACCATTGCTGTGGGTTGCTCTGGGAACCCTTGAGCTACGGCCACTGGATTCACCTGTTCGGTCCCTACACCAGGTGATCAGGAGGTGGGAGTGGTGTCCACTCACCAGTGTTGGCAAGGGGGCAGCTCCCCTCTCTCTCCCACCCCATCCGCTCCGAAGATGCGGTGTTAGAAAGGACCAGAGATGGTCGGGACCCCATGCTGTGAGCCCATGAGTGAGCCCACAGAGGGGCCCAGTGAGCGTGACCATCCCTGTTCCCCAGGGTGCTGACCTCACACTGAGCAGGGGCCCCAGGGGGCTTGGGACAGCAGAGGGCCTCCCGTGTCCCTGCTCCAAGGGGAACAAGGGCCAGGCAGAACTCAGGGTCCTGGCGAGGCATTGATTTTTGATTTGGGGGTATTTTATTTTACTGCGAATTGAAGAGAGACAATAGTGGTGCTTTCAATGGTTGTTGGTGATAAATAATTAAGAAAAGTTTAAGTTACCAAGGGTGCTTAGCAGAAAGATTGTAATTAGCAAAATGGGCTGCTTGGCCCTCTTCCTGTCTTCCTCATGCTCATGGCTGTCATTGAGATGGGGGGAAGCACTCAAGACATCGCTCTTCAGGCTGTGCTGAAAAGTATGTTACGAGTTTTGTCCATTGGAATTGTTTTCCAGATGTAACAGAACACCGCAAAAAGGCAGAGATGACAGATGATGATTGTGGTGGATCTAATGTGGTCAACTTGAGCCAGAACGCCCAGCTGGACTGAGCTGGTGTGATGCTGGGCGTAGAAGATCCACCTGAGGGTTGTTGCTGATGCAACATAAAGCAGAGTGGGAGCCGAAGCTAGCTGGCGGGCTGTTTCCCAGGAGAAGCTCTGCTGCGGCTGGTTCCCTTGAAAGGAACTCAGCTGTTCTCATCGAGGAAGGAGCTTGGGGCCTTGCTGTCATTAAGGATGGCTGCTGTTGCTTTGGAGGAGCTCTGGTTGTCATCTCTGCTGTGAGCATCGTATCCTGGTTCCAGGGAAGATTTCTTCAGCCATCATGTGCAGACATGGACATACGTGGGACAGTGCTGTAGGCTCCCAGCCCTCGATTGGATCTTTTGGGTCTCTAGTGCCTAGATGGACATTCGGCACTCTTCCTGCATTTGGCTTGTGGGTGAATATTGTAATCTATAAATGTTCTCTATTAAATCTGCTCTCTTACAACCATTGGTTCTAGAAAACCTAACTAAGACAATGATGATCTGGAGTGGATGCGCTGCATGTGGCCCTGGTGCTTACTGTGATGTCAAATTCCTGTCCCTCGGGAAGAACAAACTCCATGAGTGTGTCGAAATAAGGCTGTGGCACCGTACAGACTCATCTCTCATTCTCAGTGAAGACCCCTGCGGTCTTTATTTTTATTCTCTACTTTAAACTTTTTCTGTGGTGCTGACTGATTGAATCCAGGGTCTCGTATGAGGTGTGATCACAACTTCAAACACACTCATCCCACTTGGTTCTTGCCACTTTCTGCGGCAGCTCCTGACGTCCTCTTTCGTGTCTTTAGTTGTGCTGTCCTGGCTGTCTTGATGTCCTGAATTGATTCAAAGCATTAACCTCTCACGGTCATTTTGACTTTGGGGAAGAGCTAGAAGTGCCGGATCAGGACACTGTGGTTTTATGAGCCTGCCTTTCCGCTGGATGGCACTTGGTGGCAGCATTGACCATATTTGTATTGCACCTTATTGATATTTAGGAAAGAGGACTTCCAGAAGTGCTTCAGAAAGTGGCAAGGACAATGGGAGGAGTGTGTTTGAAGTGAGGGAGAGTATTTTTTTGGGGGTGGATTAATGGCCATGTGTCTTTTATTGTGATTAATTTTTAAATATGTCAACGTCCCTCATATATTTTGATCACACCTTGTGTTTGGTGTCTCACCTGATCAGTGTGTAGTTGTGCTGTCCTGTATTTCTTCATTCCTCAGCCCCGAGTCCATGCTGTGAAGCTGCTGTTACTTTATCCTGCATTGCTTAAGTAAAACCTTCCGAGCATTCCCACGACATCACACACTTTTCTGTAAAGGACATCAGGGTCCCTGTACGGCCTTGGGATGTGAGAGAAGCCTTAGACTGAAACTCGAGGGCTGAGTTCTAATCCCGACTTTGCTCCTCATGTGCTGTGTGGCGCGGGAGTCCTGTCCCTTCCCTGAGTCTGGGATGGCTTCGCAGAGGGTATGACCCCGGCATGTAATGACAGTCCCATGTCAGATACGGCTGAGGAGACCTACGTCAGGTTGCTCGGGCGGTAAACCAAGTATACCTGGATGTCGGGAAGAACCATCCGAGGTGCATGTGTGGGGCACTTCACAGCTTCGGCCCATTCCTGGGGTGTGGCAGGATCACACCCACCCACACACCACTCTCCCTATGAGCCTGACTCTGTGCCTCTTCTTAGAAGGACACTGGTCATATGGGCCGGGGCCACCCTACTCGCCCGTGACCTCGCCGCCTCTAATTACGCCTGCCAAGATCCTCCTTCCAAAATCAGTTATGCGCTGATCCTGCGAGCATGGACTTCTGCTTTGGGGATGCCTGGCACCCACAAACAAATCCTGCAGAGTGCGCTGCGAGGGTCAGACTCAGTGTCCCTGGGCCCTGGAACCACTGGTGCCCAGCGCCCTGTGGCAGGGCCCGGCCCTCTAACTGCCCTCGTAAGGGAGGCCGCAGTGCGTACCTGCTGGGGCTGGGGGATGGGAAGAGGAAGCGCGTCGTGAGGGCTGAGCTGGTCTCTGGGCACAGTAGCCTCTTAGCTGTTAGAAAGGAGTCCAGGCTGACACCGAGGGACTGAGGATGTGGCTCGGCGTGTCCTCTGTCACTGTCTCTGGGGAGTGCAGATGTGCAAGGCACAGTCCAGGCCTTGCTGGCTGCAGTCATTTCAGGCTCATGCTGAGCGCCAGTGCCGTCAGCAGCCGCCCTCGTCCTCCTGCCCCGTGGACCCGCTGTGGCACTGTGGCACTGCGTCTTCACGCTCTGTCCCCCACCCCATCGTTCTGTCCCTCGAACCAGGGCCTTGTTGCATAATTTCCTCCGCACACCCAGCACTGAGCCACCTCATCGCAGGGCCTCTCAGCTGGAGCCCTGTGCGACAGCATGGAGCGATGTCCAAGAGGCTGGCCCAGTTCGTGTCCCCCAGACAGAGTCTCCCAGAGACAGTAACTGGTGAGAAGTGTGGCCATCCGGCTATAGAAAAAGATGCTGCCCGGCCCGGACCTCGCCCTCACTTGGCCACCACAGCTTCGCCGAAGAGCCCCCTATTTCCTTTCAGCCCACTTAATGACACCCATTAGTGAAAGTGCCACGTTCCTCTCCAGGAGCTGGCTGGGAGCAGATGGCTGGCGGATGAATAAGCCACAGGGCTTCTGGGCAGCAGGATTTATTGATTCATGAGTCTTCTTGTGAAGCAGAGGAGAAAGGAAACAATTAGGTGCCGAAAAACACATTTTAATTTTTTAAGTGGCTCCATTAAACTTTTACACTTGCATAATGAATCAGAGTGGACTGGGCCACCCCGAGGTCCTTGGGTGGCCCTCTGCTCTCACTGCCGTGTTACGCAGGTGTCCCCAAGTCCGGGGTGAAGCGCCCCCTACACCCCCTTTCTGGTACAGCATTTGGCACACTACTTCATAAGGATTTGCTCATTCATTGTGCAAGAAAGGCACTTTCTGGGTGTCTCTGTGTCACTGCATGGGCAGTGTCCCTCTCCCTGGGATGGTCCCACACCCTGTTGCCCTCTTAACTGTGAAGGAGTGCAAGGTTCAGAATCTCTGTAACCCGAGGCAGGGTCCTCAGTTTCCCTGCTGATAAAGTGCGAAATTTACTTCCTGCCCTGCCAGGGATGTTGCAGGAACCAAATAAGATAACTACGTCAAGGTGCTTCCTGTGGCATCTGCAAAATCACAATCATCATCAAGGTTTTAAAAACTTGGCAGGGGGCTGGGGATTTAGCTCAGTGGTTACAGCGCTTGCTTAGCAAGCACAAGGCCCTGAGTTCGATCCCCAGCGCCAAAAAAACCAAAAAAACAAAAAAAACTTGGCAGATGTTTCTCCCAAGGCGCATCACTCTTGGAGCATTCGTTGATCAAAACAGTAGGATACAAGATGTGGCCGCTGTTGTGAACATGTGTGCTTCCGATGCAGAGACATCCATAATGATAATGAGGAGAAGTGCCATGTGATGCTATAGGGACTCTCAGGGCTCCAACAGGCTGATGCCAAGTAGTCTCTAGTGCCTGGGAAAGTATTTGTAGCAACCAGTTCTTTTCTTTTCTTTCTTCCTTCCTTCCTTCCTTTTTTTTTTTTTAAAGACAAAATCTTGATATGTAGTCTAATCTGGTCTTGAATTCACAACGTAGGTCAGGCTGGTCTTGAACTCACAACGTAGGCCAGGCTGGCCTTGAGCTCACAGTGATCCTCCTGCCTCTGCCTCCTGAGAGTTGGGATTGTACATGTATGCCCCATGGCCAGGTGTGAGACAACTTTTGTTAAATTTCAGAGACAGAACTAAGCAAGCAGAGATGTCACCTGCTGTGTGGCTCCCAGCTGTTGTGGCTGGTGCTGAAAGTCTGTGGCTGTGTCCAGTGAGAACTAATTATGCAGGTTGGACAGAAGGGTGTGTTAGGGACTAAGCAGAGAGGCTGGGGTGCATACATTTGAGCTAGAAGATTAGTCAATGCCCGGGGAAGTGGGTAATCAGTTTTCACAATGGTGTTCTCAGAAATTCTAATTACTGGTAGCAACTGGGTTCCGTGATTTTTTTTTTTTCTTTTGTGCAGTTCAAAAAGAACCAAGGGACACTTCCAGCATCTGTGTGTTGCCACAGACACAGGCCATGACCGCGAGAAGGTGTGATTAGTCCAGCCATTGCCTTTTGGCTTTTAATGGAAAATCAATTTATTTCAGCATATTAAAGTATCAGTGTCTGTTGGATATTAACTTCCACTTTTTCCTTTAAATTTCTCTCCTACCTCTGCTTTCCGTTTGTTTTTTGGGGGGAGGGCTCTCAATCAATAGTGAACGTGAGGGTGAATGGACTGAGTGCTCACAGGGTGTTTCCTTGGCCTGGGGGACTTTTTCGTTGATTATGAAATTCCCCAAGGCGAACCTGATGGGTGAATGGCAGCATTTGCAGGGGACCCAAAGGCACAGCTGGTCAGACAGGGCTGCGCTTTGTCAAGCACGGACAGGCGAGCGAGGCACTGTGACGCCCGTTTCATGTGTGCAGCTGGTCGGGCCACGGTGGGTGACTGTTGCGTCACATGCTGGTCTGTGTGTTGCTGGGAAGCTGCTGTGTGGCAGACTTCAGGCTCACCTTGCTTTGGGGTGGGTCTCGTCTAATCAGCTGGCAGCTGTGGAAACCTGGGCTCAGGATTCCTGGGAAGAAGGAATTTGGCCTCAGGATGGTGGAGCAGAAGTCCTGCCTCAGTTTCTAGCCTGCTGCACCATGCTGCAAGATGCAGACTTGCCAGCCCCATCCCGTGAGCCAGTCCTTGAAATCTCCGTCTCTTTGCTGGTGGATCTCCCATTGGTCCTGTTTCTCGGGGGTCTTGACTGACAGAACTTGCACCCCTCCCTCTGACTGGGTCCCTGGTGACTCCGGTCTCTGTCCCTGCGCCGCTCCTTCCTGAGTGCAGAGGTGGCGACTATGATATTTGGAACCGGCGCTTGAGTGCAAACCCATTTGCCCTTCTGATTCGAGGGGTTATTCTTTGAGGATGTTGACTAATGAAACCAATTGTCATTCTCATATTAAGTACCATTAATTACTTTTTCAGCAAATACTTACAGCTTCTGGTGCCAAAGTGCTGTGTTTAGCATTTCAGGGGAAATAACAAGAGATCAGACACAGAGCAGTGAAGAGACGCGGCCCGAGCCCTTCTTTTGGTCCCAGCCTATGGGGGCTGTATGTGCGGGGGTAAGCTGGCCCAGGCAGGGCTCTGGTTCCCACAACCTTGTCATGACCTTGTCATTCTTTCCTGTATTTGATAAATGACAGAGACAGGAAGGAGGCAAGGGCATTCATCAGGGGGAGCAGCTGGGAGGGGTTGTGCAGCCCCCTGTGAACTTGAGCCCAGAGCAGCCTGGAGTTCATGGCAAAAGGGGACACTCATACCTACTACTTTGAATGCTAATTCTCAGGAGTTGACCTCAAAAATTACAGTGCCAGTGACCACTAGATGCAAGAAAGAAATGCATTTGCACCAGAAGGATGGACTTTGAAATCAGTGCTGCATGTGAGTGGGCATACACATGTGTGCAGTATGTGCGAATCAATGCGTGTGCATGCGTGTGCGTAACTGTGAATGCGTGTGGCTGTGTGCACGTGTGTGTGCACCAGTGGTACCGTGATTGTGGAGTGATATTGAAATAACAAATGATGCCATTAATAAATGAGGAGGAGCTCTTAAATGAACAGCAGCCCAAGATTGGAGATTAATTTTTTAAATGTTTCCTAACAAGAAAAATGAAGCAAATAAATCCTGACAATTAGGAAGTAATGAAGACCTTGCGGAGCGAGCTCATTGCCAACGGCGGAGGAGGGGATGTGCCGCAGGTCTGCAGCAGATGTAAATCAGCGGCTCGAAGGGAATCGGTGTGCTCGCTTCCCGAACACAAGCTGTCATCTCTGAGATGTCTTCGAGGACACGTGGAGAAACGCAGTGCAGCAGCCTGTGGCCCTGTGGCCGGGGAGTGACACCATGCTGGGTTCTCTCTCCGGGGCCTCCAGCATCCTTTTTCTCCAGTGCAGATCCTGCTTCAGCTTCTGCACATGATGCGCGGCTATGTGCCGCCAGGTGCTTCCTCCTGCCTTTTCTTCTGTGTTTGTTGATTCTTTGTTACATTAAACGCCTTCATGATTACAGCTGTTTCCTGTGTTACTTTGTAATACCAAAGCTTACAGTACTAACCATCACAGGTAACATTTGTATATCGTTTACAACTACCAGGCGCACACAGATCGTTTAATCTTTGCCACACATCCACGAGGGTGGATCAGCATTCTGGTTTTGCAGTTGAGGAGACTGAAGCACAGAGAAATTAAGTGACTTGTGCGAGGCTACCCAGCACGAGAGGGCTGAGCAGAATTTGGAGGCGGCTAGGCCGGCCGCAGTGCGCAGCCACGCAGGGTGCTGCCGTGTCCTCAAGTCTTGGGTGAAAGGCCGCGTGCCCAAGGGCTCAACGAATAAATGTAGAATGCAGGGATGCAGGACGCCCAACAAGCCGGAAAGATGAATGTTGCTCGTGACCTGGTTCCCCGCAACTTACACACTCCCCCGTCCCGCCCCACCCCCGCCGCACCGTGAACAGCGCCCTCTGGCGGCGAGTGTCTCGCGGTGACCCAGCCCGGAGGCCCGTGCGCGGTGAGCCCTGAGGCTTACTGGGGGCGCCTGCGTGCCGGCCAGGGCTCGTTTGGAGCTTCCAGCTGCTGGGATCCCTGTAACGGTGGCACTTCCACTCGGGTCATGTGATCTGGTACAGTATTGAGATCGGATGAGGAAACTTCCATCTTCCCTCCTGGTGGCTTTCAGTCCCAGCTGTAAGAATCCATCCATCCCCCCTCCCAAAGCTTTAATACCAGGATATCGGCCCCACCCCCATGTAATTTAACTGGAGCAGCTGAGGGGTAGACTCTAAGACATAGACTTTAAGACATTTATTGATTTATTTTTAATCGACAAAATTCTCTCTATATATTTATGGTATACAACATATATGTATACACTGTGGGCTGATTAGCATAGCTGTCACTTTTTATAGTGAGAACATTTAAAATCTACACTCAGCAATTTTCAAGTACATAATACATTGTTTTTTTTTTTAATTTTCATTTTTGTTAGTTCATGGTTGCTGTACATAATGATCACCTTTGTCGTGTGGAGTTGGTACATGTACCAACACATCTTTGTTCTCTTTTCATCCCCTTCCTCTTCCTTTCCTTCCCCTCCTTCCATTTCTTGGTCTCCATCCCTTTGGCAGAAGATATGTCTCCCTGTTCCCGCTTATCTGTCTTTCCTTTTGCTTTTTAATACATTGTTATTAACTGTAGTCAGAATGATGTAAAACTTGTTCCTCCTGTTTCGCTGATACTTTGTTTCCTCTCATCAACATCTCCCTATTTCCCTCCTCACCCTGTAACAACATTCTACTCTCCACTTCCATAAATTTGGCTTTTTTAGATTTTTCCTGTGCCCATCTTATTTCGTTTAGCATGGTTCCCTCCTGATTTATCCACGTTGTCAAAAAGGACAAGACTTCCTTCTTTTTTATTAAGGCTGCATAGCACTCCATTGCATGTCTGTGCACATTTTCTTTATCCATTTATCCGCTGGTGGACACTTAGGTCATTTCCTCCTCTTGGCGATTGTGACCTGAGCTGTGGTGAACACAAGAGTGCGGTGTCTCTCTGACGTACTGATATCATTTCCTTTGGCACCTACCCTGGAGCAGGACTGCTGGATCATATGGTAGTTCTGTTTTTAATTTTTTGAGGAAACTCCATACTGTTTTCCAGAATGTCTGTACTAATGTCTGTTCCTACCAACAATCTGCAGGGATTTCCCTTTCTCCACATCCTGAGCAGTCTTTCTGATAGCAGCTATTCTCACAGGAGTGAGGTGATACTTCACTGTGGTTTAATCTGCATTTCCCTGATCATTAGTTATTTGAGCATATTCCATGTACCTATTGGCCATCGGTATACCTTCTTTTGGAAATGTCTATTCAGATCCTTTGCCTATTTTAAAAATGGGGTTGTTTCCTTATTATTGAGTTCCTTAGATGTTTCAGATATTAACCCTTTATCAGATATGTGGTTTATGAATATTTTCTCTTATTCTGCAGGCTGTCTCTTCACTCTATTGATCATTTCTTTTGCTGTGCAGAAGCTTTTTAGTTGTATGTAATCTTATTTGTCTGTTTTTGCTTTTGTTGCCTGGGCTTTTGGTGTCATATAAAATAATCATTTCCCAGATCAAGGTTTTGAGACTTTCCCCCTAATGTTTTCTTCTAGTATATTTACAGTTTCCAGTTTTATGTTCAAGTCTTGAATCCATTTTGAGATGATTTTTATATGTGGTGTGAGAGAAGAATCTGATTTCATTTTGGATGTGGATATCCAGTTTCCCCAACACCCTTTATGGAAGAGACAGTCCTTTCCCCATTGTAGGTTCTTGGCACCTTTGTCCAGCACTAATCACTGATCATAAATGTGTGGATTTATTTCTGGGCTGTCTTCTGTCCCACCGGGCTGCCTGTCCGTTTCTGAGGCCTAGGCACCAGATGGCAGACAACTGCTGGGGTGATTTAAGGTGCAGCAGAGCTGAGACCCACGGCATCAGGGAATTTCACTGTGAGGGTTGTGTCTCAGCCAGTGTGGGCTGCGATGACAGGACCCTGGTGGGCCTGGTGTTTGGTGGGGGCCCTCCAGGTCTGCAGAAGGCTCAGATCTGTGTCTTCTTCTGTTTTGATGAGGACACTAATCCTATCCCGGGGCTCCACCCCCATGACCTCACCCAGCCCTAATCACCTTCAGAGAGCCCCACCTCAAATACCATCACACATACTTCAAACAGGCACTTTGGGGAGACACACCCCATAGCAAGTGCGTTCTCAGCAGTTCATTACTCCTGGGAACAGAAGCACAGTGCCCCCAAACCAGAAACGGGATAGACTTGTGTCCCTCTGAAGTTTCTGGCCAGGACACGGGGTGTGATCGCATAATCCTCAGACCCACCTGGGGACTTAGCTTCTTATTCTCTGTTTATAGCTGAGGAAGTGAAGAGGCAAACTGTGACGGGCACAGGATTTAAACATGCCAAGTCCACATGAGCTCCGGGACACAGCATGTCCCTCACAACACGCCATGCACAGCCTCAACTGCAAAAGGTGTAGACAGAGATGTGTCAGCTAGCTGTGCAGTCTGAGGGACGTGCTCTGCAAAGACGCCTGTCATGGGCAGAGCCGTATCCTTCGAAAATCTGTGTTGAATTCTTACCCCCTCAAACCTCACCAAAAAGCTGAGTTAGGAAGGGGCCAGGTTGGGAGGGCCCTGCTCCAGCATGACTGGGTTCCTCATAAGAGGAGAGACTGGACATCCCGCCTCCAGAGCAGCAGGGAAAGGCCCATCTGGGGCCTTTGGCACCCAGGCGGTGGCACTTGGTTCCCGCAGCCCTAGCAAAGGGACACAGGGCACACTTAGCCTCTCCAAAATTGCGGATGTGGCCAACCAAACCCGAAAGGCCTGCGCGCGGACTTCCCCACGGCGGGATCGCAGCTGAGAAGTTTCGGAAGTTGGGGCACTGGGTCTGCAATGGGCTGTGGATTTTCTCTGCGGATTTATCAGGGGTGGAGGATTCTTCCTACCGAGCCCGGCAGCTTGGCAAGGAAGGCTGGGATGAGGATGTTGTTGCTTCTACTTGGAAACCAACTCTTCCCCAGGATGTTCTCTTGTAGAAGAAGTGGCAGGGCTGGTGCGCGAGGACCGCGGTGCAGGGAAGTGGCGTGCGGAGCCGGCTCCCCAGTTTCCAGGGACGAGGGTCGCCCGTCGCGGGCAGCCAGGTCTTGGCCCTGAGTCTGGAGCCGCCGTCCCAGCCCGCCTGTCCCAGAGGCGGACGGCAGAGGGCGCGCGTCACCGCCGAGAGCGCTGTGACTCCAGCGTGCAGGGCCGGCTCCCGGAGCTCACTTTTGAGCTGCGATGCGCAGGGAGGGAGGAGAGAGGACCTACATTAACCCTCTCAGGTTATTGTCGAGTCTGTCGGCGTGGGGCAGCGAGGAGCAAATGGGATGTGGGCGAATGCGGTTTTCCCGTCAAAGTGAAGGTGCCCCGAAAGCCATCTTAGCTCTTTGCAAACAAGGACCCGGCACAGGGCACCTTCACTCGGCCACATGCCCAGCAGCCGCAGGGGTTGGAAAGAGGGCTGAAAACTGGTCTCAAAGGCCCAGAACCCTCGACGGATACCTGCTCCTCGCCCACCTTGGCTGGGGCCCGGGCGCCCTCCCTCAGCACCCAGCCGCAGGTCCGGGTCACACACGGGTCCAAGGGATCCCCGAGATGGAGCCTTGGGGGACTCCAGGGCCAGCCCGGGGGAGGGGAGGAAGTGGCTCGCGGTGCCGCCTGGGTGACACCTTCCTGGGCTGCAGGGTCCCCTGCTGAAATGTTGCCCCCCCCCCCCCAGGCGCTGGCTGTACTGTGGGCTCTTAGACGCCTTAATGCGGTTCCTCAAAGTAAGCGATCGGCTCTCTCCCGCAGTGAAGCTTCGCTTGTTTAGTTGGCAGTAAGAAAGATCTAGATCCACAACCTAAGATGTTTTATAAGTTAATGTGAGAATTTATTCAGTTTTTATCAGCGCCGCTTTTCTCCCAAGAGATCGTTAGGTCAAAGGTACTGAGTTAATTATAACAAGGTTGGCAGGTAAATTCAATTTTCTAGGACAAACATTGTTCATAACGCTAAGAGAACAGGACAGAAATGCTTGGTGACAGAAACAGAAGGAACTGCAGGATCTTGGCGACAAACGTCCTGCCCATGCTGTTTCCTATAACAAATGTTTAAGGGGATCTGGAGCTAATGCAGATTTAACGTTATAGGCAGGGACTGAGGACGGACTAGAGCCGGAGGCTGCGCATCTTGGAGTATGCAGTCATATTTAGCAAATACAAGGCAGTTTAAATTTAATCTTGAAGGAAACAGTTCCTCAGCGGAGAATATATTTTGTTCTTCTACAGCGCGGGTTGCTATACTGTGAATGAGCCGTGTGCGAGGGGTGGATAGAGTTTTCAGTATAATGCACGAGTCACATTTTCATAGCTGACTTTCCCTATGATACAAAGTACGAGTGAAAGAAGAGCAAGTAAGACTCAAAGTAAGCAGAAGAAAAGGGGATGCGAGTAATAAGGATAGAGATCCAGGAGGTAGATGGCAAGACAAGCTATAGCGAAAATCACTGAAACTGAAAGGTCACTCACTCTTGGAGAGAGCAAGAGGATCAATAGATCTTTTGCGAGACTGACTGAGGAGGAAAGAGATTCAGCCCAAATTCCCACCAGCAAGAGTAAGAAAAGAATATCTGACAGCTTCGGTAGCTGTTAAAAGGACAACAGGACACTGTTACAAATAACTATGCCAAAAGATTCTAAAATTTAGATAAAATGGATAAATTCCTTGAAAGAAACAAATTATGGAAACTTGCTCTGGAAGGGACAGAAGCACTGAATATCTGTGCATCTATTAAAATGCTGAATCTGTATTTAAAAACCTGCACATGAAGAAAACATAGCTTAACCTGCCAAAAGGTAAGGAAGACACGGCACCGACGCCACACAAACCCTTTCAGGAGAAGAAGGAGCGGGGACCCTTGTGGTTCCCCCTTAAGGTGGGCAACATGCAGGACCCGCCTGGGGAAAAGACAACCTAAGAAGTGAAACCGCCGACCAGGGTCCCCCGGGAAAGCGGGACGCAGATTCCTGACTCGTTGCAGTGACTAAGTCTACCAATGTGAGAAGATGCAGAACAGCGTGACTGTGGTTGTTAATTTTAGGCTATGGACTTCACCGGGTCAAGGGAGAGTTAGGTGCTGAAACATGATTCCTGGGTGTGTCAGGAGGGTCCCTGGGAAGAGATTAGCCTGGATCGGTAGCCCAGGTAAAGTTCAGTGGGGGTCAAGGCCGCTTCCCCCAGTCCTACCAGGGCATGGACAGAACAGAAATTCAGAGGAAGGGCGACCTAGTTCTGCTTTGGAGCCGAGACATCCACCTTCTCCTGGCATCAGACATCAGCACTGCCGCGTCCGAGGCCCGTGGACTCAGAATTGCAGCCCCGACTCCCCCAGGCCTTCAGCCTGCAGACCAGAGTGTGGGGCAGCCTCCAACATCATTTGCGTGAACTCCCATAATAAATGTCCTCTGTCTGTCGTCTGTCTATTTTTCTTTCTATCATCTATCTTTGTTGTTGTTGTTGTTGTTGAGACAGGGTCTCATTATGTAGTTCAGGCTGGCCTTGAACTCACTATGTAGCCCAGGCTGCCCTCAAACTCGCAGTGATCCTCCTGCCTCGGCCTCCCAAGTGCTGGGATAACAGGCATGCATTACCATGCCTTGCTTCTATCATCCATCTATCACCTACACCTATCCATCTTTATACATCATCTATATCTATATTCATCTGTATCTATCACATCTATCTATTCCATATCTATCATCTATATCTATCTCAATATTCATCTATCTATACCTATCATCTACCTACTTAGTATCTATGCATCTCGCTCTCTCTCTCTATCTTGTATCTATCCATAATCTACCTACCGGCCTACTGTCTATCAAGTGCCTACTTAGGATCTATCTGTCTATCCATTCATCTTTATATCTATCCTCTACCTACCTACTATCTATCCCTATCTATCCATCTATCTTTATGTCTATCTATGTGTGATTTATCATCTATTGGTTGTTTCTTTGGAGAGCCTGTCTAATACAGCAATCATGAAATTGATTAAATATTTAAAAATCAGTGTAATTCAGCATGTTTGCAAACTAAAACAGGAAAACCCCATATGGTTGTGTCAACAGAGGCAGAAAGGACATTTGACAAAGTCCAGCCCTTGTTTCTGACGAGCAGTCCTGTGACTGCTGTTAATTTTAGGCTGTCCCACCAGCAGGATGGTGCCAGCCCTGGTCGGGTCCGGCAACAGCGCCTCCCTGGCCCGTCTGGCTAGAGCCGGGAACCTTTCACTGATGTTGCTTCCAGCCTGGGCTTCCCTGCACCTCGCCTACACCCTTCCTAGTGGACCTTTCAGGAGTGTCAGTCACCCCAGTGTGCTGTCCATGCCTTCTGGGGTTCATCTTGAGACAATTCATAACTGCGCCAGAACCGTGCTACATCTTCAGAATGTGCCCAGCGAATCCAGATTTTGTAAATGGCAGCAGCGTTATACACATTTCCAAATCACATGCACACTTGAGGCTAGCTACTTGGTATTTGATCAATGCTTGGCTAATGTGCAGATTTGTAGAGCCCTTGTAATTATTTCAAATTCTCAGTAGAATATGAAACCCTCAGCTCAGGAGCCCATGTCATTGGAGTTGGGGAGCATCAATTCTTGAAATTTCCATTTCCTTGGAAATTCCTTGGGAATTAAGTTGTGGTCTCTGGCATGGCTCATTAACAGAATCACCTGACCCTTTAAAAATGATAATCTCTAGGCCCCACCCTATAATTTCAGAGTTTCAGCCTAGATTGCCTGCTTGGGGTCAGTGATTTAAGTAACAAAGAGTCCTTTCTCTCCAGGGACCTGGTGGTTCAGCTCCTAAAAGGCTGGCTTTGGACATACAACTCAGCGATGGAAATCGGCACTTTGTTTATGGAGAAGCCAGTGTGTGTCATGCACCCCTGGTGCCCATGATCCTGTCCTTTTCCCACCCTGGATCTGCGGAAGACTTTCCCAGCACCACGGAGGCGATGGATTCTGGCCAAGGACGGGGAGGCAGAGGTGATGTGTGTCACTCTGGAGGAGGGGGCAAAACTGCAGTTCTCCACACTCCCCTCCCCTGCTATCGTGGCCCTGAAGTCAAATTCACAGAATGATCACGGGACACAACAGTTTGCGTGTGTGGGCAGCCCATGGGACAGCTGCCTGGGCAGTCTTCAGATACGCAGTGGGCTGCGAGTGAGCAGTAGACAAACCCCACGTGAGCTTCCAGAGTGGGCGCTCATTACAGCAAAATTCCATTGTTGACCTGATTTGCCATTGCTGAGATATTGCTCGACTGTTATAATTAAAAAGTATATATATCATGGAAAAATGCAGGGTTTTCCCATGAGGTAAATACAAGGTTAAGAGAAAAAGATGAGGCTATACAGCTGCTTGAAATCGATTTAGCTCTGCACCTCGTACACCAGTATCTCCTCTTTGCTCAGAGGGGGGCCCCCGGCTTCCACAGGGCTCTGTCTTCATTCCTCTTAATGTTCACGTTTTTGCTTGGGGCCAGGCAGGACCAGGGGTAGCATGGGGACAGTGACTGTGAGGGCCAGAGAGTAAAGCCCAGGAAAGGAAAGCAGGGCGTTGGAGACATGTCTGCTGGACTTGACTGCTTTTTTTGACCTTGATCTAAGCCTTCCCACGAGGAGGGTATTCATGGTTCTTTTTGCAAACTGTGAATGTCAATGAAACAGGAGCCACTGGATATCCTGCAGGAGCCACATCAGAGCCAGCACCAGTCAAGTGTACTTTGAGGGGGTACAGAGAAGTGGCTCCTAGGCCCCCCTTTCCAGAGCACCCTGCTGCCCATGCTGCTGCAGTGAGGGGTGGAGCCCGTCAGGATTTGTCTCAGCTACAGAGTCAAGCTGTAAAAATTGACTCCCTTTCAGGGCGGCCACCTCTGACAGCTCATTGCAAACAGGAGAAGTCCTTGCCGTGTCACCCAGGCTCCTTATAGGGCTGGGTGTGACTTTCTGGAGCCTGCATGGATGTTGGACTTCTCTGCCCTCCTCATCCCAGGTTCTTGGCGAACAGATGCCTCTCTGTGACGGACGCATTGCAGCTGGGACAGGGCGATAGAGGACTCCAGGGGCTCAGTGCTTTCAGCCTCCAAGGGCTTCGGGAAGAGCCTGGAATGTCAGAGGGATGCAAAGAAGCCGCTGAGGAATGTAAACGTCAAAGCCACTTGACACAGAGTCCCTGGAAAGTGCTGAGCTGGTGTGTTTGGTTAGAGCTCCTCCCGCGGGGATTATTCATATCAGGCCATATATTTTCCCGGCGGTACTTCCTCCGACAAGATGAAGTGCGTTCCTGACACACAGAATTTTCCAATAAAGATTTCATTGTCTCGTTCCCCTGTGAGGAGTGATAAGTGAACTTGATATTTCTCTGTTCAACTGTCATCAATAAAAAATTTCTCTGGTTGGCTTATTCCTGTTGATTCTTAATGAAGTGGCATTTTACGAGGTGCTATCCAGTCTTGAACTTCAGAAAGATCCAGGGATATATGGCGTGGTAAAGTGGATGCATTAAACACAGAAATGCATATTAACGGCTGTGTGCATACATAACACAGGCAAGTAAATACACAGTTATGGGGGATTGAACACCTTGTGTCCGGAGGAGGATAGATCACACATTAAAGCATAATTACCAGCTGGAAGGAGGAATAGATCACCTGCTAAACCGGGTTCATCAGCCTGACTCCCATACATCAACTGCTGGACCAGATACGGCCTCCATGGGGCCTGACGGATTGCCCTGCACCATGACACAGAGCGACTGATTATGGTCCACAGCACTAATATACCAAATCGGTGACCACTCCTTGACTGAAATATGTTGTCACCCTGTGGAAAATACCTTTGTGACAGGGCACGCTGGCTGGAGAGGAGATCTACTGTGTGCCGGGCTCCGCTCAGCTCTCTGGGGCCGAGGGGGCAGGTGTGGGGTGGGGAGAGGTGGCTCCCCCAGCAATGGTGGCTGCACGTGCAGCTGCAGGCAGGTCTCCTGCGATAGGGAAGACACAGCCTGGGAGCCCAGGGCTGGAGGCTGCGCAGAGGGGAGCGGGTGCTCCATGCACTTTGCATATAAATTCAGCTGTGCCAGCTCTGTGTCTGCCGTGGGGTGTGAGGAGGAGGGTGGGAAAGCACTTCCCACGCGAGCTCTAGGAAGCTCTGCTGAGATTTCCTTCTCCTGGAACACCTTTGTCCCCACTTGTACAAGTTTAGCTTGCCGTGGAATGTGTCTTGGAGCACATGTATATGTGTGTGCAGGCTGATGGTGGTAACATGGAGATGTAAGCTGGCGTGTGGGTGGGTGTATACACCAGGTGAAATTGACTTCAGGCTGTAAATCTGTGTGGACGGCGGGAGCTGAGGCACCTGGAGCCCGGTGCCGGGAGGTATGCTCCAAAAAGGGTGCAGTGTGGTAACGTCTCCCGATCTGCAGGCTGATGGAGAGGCCACTGCGTCACAAATATGCCTGAGCTGTCAGGATGCATGCTGCGGGTGCCGTTCATCCAGGTGACAGTCGCGCTCCACAAGGCCCTGGAAGACAGGCACTGTTTTCTGTACCATGGAGCCTGAAGCCACATTGACTTCCAGGCCCTGCCAGGTAGCAGTGAGGTATGCAGCAGGGACTTGACCAACAAAAGGCAGTCACCAAGGAATGTAAACCTCAAATTTAATTTCATGAAAGGTGTTTTTGGTACAACACCACGTGTCTAGGTAGAGACAGGGGGAGGGGACCTGTGGTTTCTGGTCCTTTCTGTGCCCCTCCCATGGTAAGACTTGAGCCTACATGGGATATCCTTTCAGGGTGGGAGTCTTAGTTACTTCTCTCATTGCCGGGCCAAAATACCCGACACCCAGAGTTGAAGGGGGAAAAGTTTATTTGGCTTGTAGTTCATAGAGGTTTCAGTCCACAGTCGGCTGGATCCAAGGTGGGTAGCATGGCAGAGGAGAAACTGCTCATGGTGGGCAGAAGGTAGCAAGGCAAGCAAGGGGCCTGAAGCAGCTTCTTTCTGCCCCTTGTATCTTATCCAGGCTCCTGGGATTAGGGTGGTGCCAAACCAATCAGTGGATTGATTTTGTAATCACACCTCCTTAATCCCAGCATTGCACACTCTAGATTTAGCCTCCCCTGAAAAAGCCCCACCTATGACCTCACAAGGCTTTGGGGGGACACCTAGACACAGTCATAACAATGGGCAATGGAAGAAGAGAAGGAAGGGAGGAAGGGAGGAGGGAAGGGCTGTGCCAGGCCTGTGGGCGCCTGGTGGTGCCTGGCACGCTACCTCACGCCAACCCTCACTGTGTCTGTCACAGTTTACCACGTGGCTCTGGTTCCACAGGTGAGCACGTTGAGGGCCGGAGCAGAAAGCTACTGGCTCAAGGTCAGACGGCCAGAGAAGAGAGGAGTCTGTGTGACCCGGTCCGAGGGGGCCTTCCTCTTCCCACCACACTGGGCAGACAGGAACGCTGACATTTCTCCCTCCCTGGGCATCCTCTCCTGCGACTTCCAGGTCTGCGGCACTGGGTCTGCGGTGCTTGCGGTAGAGGCCTGGGGCACCGACTTCCCTGGAGCTCTGGGCTCTTCTGCTGGGGACATCCTTGAATCCAGGGGATCCATTTCCTCTTCTTCCTCCCCACTTCTTTCTGGATGTTGAAGGTCAGAAAGGAGCCTTTTCGCAGAGCTCCTTGGTTGATACTTTACTGAGGCTGCATTGTGGATCTTCTACGGTCGTCAGATTGTCCTTTTACCTTAAGGTAGAGAGCACATTCCGGGAAGGTCCGTATATTTTTTCCCAATTGATTTCTTGTCAAGTCTAACAAGATCAATCAAATCATACGGCCAATAAAACTGATTTAGCACTCATAAAGTTCTAAGACATCTCATAGGTGTGAAGGATGGATGACGAAGAGGTGGCACTACTGTGTCTCTTCAGCCCCTGGTTACAGGAGGACTTGGTGGCCGTGTGGGCACCGCGAGGCTTCCTTCCCACCTGGTGGAGACCCAGGGCACGTACCCTCAGATGCTGCTAGGAAGCAGAGCTTGCTGGAAGGGTGGCAGGGCAGACTCCGTCCTGCACTAGCAGCAGAGCAGGAGGAAGACAACAATCTCAGAGTGGATGGAGCCTTTAGACACACCCAAGGGAAGCACAATTGGGAAAATCAGTACTTTCCAATTTGATCTCATATTGGGATGCCCTGTTCTTCCTCATTTGTGGCTAATACAGAGGTGGACCACACAGCTGTGATTGGACCAGAACTCCTGGCCCTCTGGGCCATCACTGCTTGGTCAAGGGTGGGCACTGGGTCCAAGCTAGGCCCCAGGAGCCCTCTCTTGGGAATCTGAGGGCGGGCAGGTGGAGGCTGAGCCCAGGGAGCAGGGGCAGACAGGAGGCTGCCCTGTGTAGCTCTCTAGTCATGGAAAGTAGCCAGGCTGACAGTCCCTAAATCCTTCCACTGAGGTCCTTCCTAGAGGGGTCTGTGTCTCCATTTTCTCAGCTTTTTTGTTAATGGTGGGGATCCCTGACACCTATAGCCTACAGGAAGTCCCTCATTTCTGGACATAGCCTTGTGGGTTTATGTTCCAGACAGTCAAATGTGACCTGATGAAGGCAGATTTCTTTGGGGAATGCTGTGTCCCAGCTCATAAAGATCTTGGAATTGAGATGTTTTGTACAAACTTTAGGGGCCACCCAGCCTGAGGATTACTGGTTACTGCAGGGGAATTTCTTAGAGGCTGCATTTGTGCAATTTTGATTATTTTAGATATTCCTGTGGTCTCTCCCATTGACGCTAGTCCACTCCCGAGGACGTCCAGCCTGTGAATCCCGATTGAGCCCAACCCTCCAAACTTATGGAAGTAAGGTGACTTCCCAAGGGCATGTGGCCAGGTGCTACCACGGCTGGGGCCAGAATGAAGTCTTTCTGGACTTATGGGAAAGGCGGGTGTCTTAGTTACTTTTCTCGTTGCTAAGACAAAGTACTCGACACCTAAAGGTAAAGGAGGAGAGATTTCTTTGGCTCATAGTTTGTAGAAGTTTCAGTCCACAATCAACTAGCTCCAAGGCATGGTGGCAGGGCAGACAAGCAGAAGGCAGCAAGGCAAGTAAGAGACCTTAGCAGCTTCTTTCTGCACCTTATACCTTATCCAGGCTGCTAGGATTACAAAGGGGGCAAACCAATCAGTGGACTGATTTAGTAATCACATGCCCTTAATCCCAGCATCACACACTCTAGATTCAGACTCCTCTGAAAAAGCCCCACCTATGACCACATGAGGCTTTGGGGGGACATTTAGACACAAACCATAATAGTGGACATGGAATGCTAGCCTTGGGAAGGAGTCTCTGCTGAGGATACCAAAGCCAAATATAAGTTTATTTTGTACCTGTATTGTGCACTGGTTGTTGCTGGAAATACCAGATGTACAAGATAAAGACTGTGCTCTGGGGGACCTTGTGGTTCACTGGAGAGATGCATCACATTATACTAGATATTATTCTCTTCTGTTCCATTCTAGTTTGTCTATTCCATTCATGGGTGTCATGAAGAAAAATAAAGCGAAGTGCCTGTGAGTGCTCCTCTGACCTGGGGTCTCGGCTGTGGGTGAGCATGTGGGTGGCAGGTGTAGTGGCCTTCCACAGTGGCCACAAGGCCACAGAACCTGAGAAGCAGCTGGGTGGCCGGGGTGGCCAGAGTGGGACTGTGAAAGTGGCAGCAGGGTACAGGGTGTCCCGTCAAGGCCAGCGCAGAAGCTGTTTCCAAGAGGTTGGAGATGCTGCTGGAGGGTGCCGGCCAGAAGTGTGAACTCACCTGCCACCCCTCAGTGTCAGAGTAACCCTTCTGGCTGGTGCAGAGAACGAGACAGACACGGGAGGCTGGGATCTGGGGTTGCCCCTGCAGGCGTGGGAGGTGACAGCAGGTGACACAGAGTGGGCATGAGTGGCGTGGGCTGCATCACAGCTTCCTGGAGCCTCACAACACACATGAGCATCTTACAGCTCCCAGAAGCCTCCAGTAAGACAACAGCAGTAACAGAAACCCTGCTGTGCTTGGTTGAACGCAGTGCCACCCAATACATGGAGCCCCTTGACTTCTGCAGGAGGAATTGCCAGGAACTGAGGTTTGGAAAACTTTCCTCATCACTCTGCCCCCTGCCGATTCAAATTGTCAGGCCCCCCCGGGGAAGGCTGTGGCTGAAAGATGCAGAAGGCGCTCTGACCAAGCCCCATCCCTTCTCCCTGCTGGTATAGCTGAGGACCCTTCATGAACACTAGTGAACCCATCTACCCTCCTGCGGTGTGCCTGGTACCCTCCCTTCTCCACCTTCTATCTGGGTGGATGGATTCCGAGCGAGTCTGCTTCCGTTTTCCTGAGGATGGAGGAGGTGGTTTGCAAGCACCCCACTCCCTGTGGGGTCCTTGGGCCCAGGCCGTTCCTTCTCGTTCCCTCCACCCTCTCTGCTGTTCCTGAGGCTGTGGGTGGATAAAAGGACAGTGATGTCTAGAAAGGTCTCATGGGCCAAGACTTACCTGCTTCCTTCCCTCAAATCGCCCCCTGGAAGACCTG